>OY992526.1:20345048-20640012 GCA_963921215.1 Scoparia ambigualis
CTGTTATAAAGAGGAACGTGGTGCCTAAATGGGAAAAAAAAGAATTTAACACAATACATTAGAAAATTACAAGTGCTATCGACAACACATCTAGGGCAACACTTTGTAAAAATATATTCTGATCAAAACCAAATCCAATAAAACGTTTAATCTTACTTTTTCTTTCAAAAATTGTAGTCTATAGTACTCGTATATGTCACCAGTACATAGTAGACATAGAGACCGTCTAATCTAAAACTGAACGCCGTTTCACTAAACGTAATTGTTTCAAAATGCGAGAGGAAATATTGACTGCTATACTTTACATGTGTGCGCGCGGCCATTTTGCTGTGCACTTTGACTGCCCCGCGCACGAATAGGTCAACTAAGGGCTCTAACACACGAGCACCAGTTTGCTATCGACGTACGTATGTAACTGCAGTCGACGTTAGGCTAGCTGTCCAAATGTCGTCGGCAAGTTGTCGACGTTTCAACTGCTTGCCGCAGGCAGGTCGACAGCTAGCTGCCGACAGGTGACGCCGCGGCGTTCTGCCGTCGTCAGCTGGCTGTCGAGCCCTAATTGTGCGTCTATACACCGACTTTGCATGTGAGCGTAAACATTTTGGAGGGGCGATCAGTTTTAGATTAGACAACCTCTACAAGTACCTATGAAGGTACAAAGGTCGAGGAGGTTGCCGGTCTACCACTTTTCAGCGATATTCGCTTGCGCGTAGGGTTGCTAGATGGTATCCAAAAGGAGGACACGTCCACCTTTTCCATATTTTGTCCTCCCGTCCTCCCTTACCTATTAAGCTAAATATGATCAAAATATAGTAAAAGAATAAAATAAAATCGTTTAATTGTAAATGTCCTCCTTTTTTACAGAGAATCCTCCTTTTTAGACCCATCTGCCCTCCTTGATCAAACTATCCTCCTTGATCAACCCTACTTGTGCTCCATTACGATCGCGCGTGCGTACAGATTGCACGTGCGCGTAGATTTTGTGCAAGCGAATATCGCCAAAAAGTGGTCGACCGGGAACATCATCGATATTAATACAAAGACAGTACTCACCTTTGCGAATTCGATTTTGAGTGTGCAGCATCCCGAGTATATGTCGCAGCCGTGCAGGGCCTCTTTCGCGCGCGTCGCCGACTCCACACAATCGAACTTGTGGCATGGAGTTAAGGATCAAAATCGAATGGGTACACACAACACATAAAACTGCATTTTATAATGGTTAAAAATAAAATTATGATATAGAACAAGTGGCGTAGATTTGAGGTTTAAAATTGGGTACACAACAACACATACTTAATTATAATATAGCAATTAATAGAACGGGCCAGTTCCAGGATTATATATTATCTATTACCAACAACCCTTTACATGTAGCATTATAAAATCAAAATAACAAATTAATTATAAACAATACAGCTATTCGCTCAGATACCTTTTCCAAAATACCTCATGTTAATCATACAAACAATACCTCCCTTCGCATGTATTGCTACCACGACAATGAATAGGTATGTACTTTCTAAAAACCCACAGGTTATTAATGGACATTTCCCCCCTCCCCCCTTAATGTCCCATCGTTTCGATTCACCCTTTTTTTCCGGTTCCGTCCCCATTGTCTCCCATACAATATTAATGATGGATGTATAAAATATTACTTTCAAACGTTCAAGATGCTATATGTACAGTCACGAGCAAAAATATGTAAACAATTGTAACTCTTAAAACAATGGACTAAGAGTCAAAGTGTACACATATTGGTGCTCGTGACTGTACGTGAATGAGGTACTTTGGCTAATAGGGTATTTACAAGCACTTGAGCTACTCAACAGGGAAATCAATATAAAGTGTCCCACAGCAGGCAAAAGGTCTCCACCATCACTGAAATCAATTCCAGAAATAGGTAACTACAGCTTTCCTTTCCATAAATCTGATCCTGAATTCGTGACACACTTCTTTAGAATAACAATTATTAATGAAATATAAGGAGGCCAGGCCCAGAAGGAGATGGCAGGACGAGCTGGACTACAATCGGAAGGACTGGCAAGTTGCGGCCCTAAACCGTGAAGCGTGAAGGAGGGTAGGGAGGCTTTTACCCAGCAATGGGACAAGCCGGGATGAATGAAAAAAATTTGAAATAAAGCAAAGTCGCCGCTTTCCTGTGTCTATGGCTCCACTTTCTCCTTCTAAACCATCCAATGGATATTAAGGCGGTTTTCAACGATTGAAAGATCAATAAAGGACGATGGTTTTTTTTATAGAATGGTAGATATTTTGTACAAAATGAGTGAAGTATAACGGTGTTTATAAGTTAGCGTGAACGAAGACGCGGCGGGCGGGGTGCTAGTCTTCTATACAGCGTGTTTCTTGTAAGGTGTCAAGCCGATGTGTGGTGATAGGGAACTTCCATACCTATCTATTGAACCCCCATCGTGTATGTTTAGCGATTTTTGGTAGTTTTCGAGCTATAATTTTTTCATTTCTAAATATTTTATGACGACTGACTTTTTTTTTTAAGTAGGTATCTCTTTTGCGTAGCCATTTCTGTGCACTTTTTTCTTTAACTAAGTAATCATCTTCCTAATATCATATATATTTAAAAGTAATTTTATATTGTAAATTTATTTACTTTTTAATTCTAATAAAAAAAAAAAAAAAAATTTTTTATTTTTTAAGTACAAAACAATAATTTAAACTGATGTCGTAAAAAAATTTAGCTCGAATACTACCAAAAATCGGTGAATATACATTGGGTTCAATAGATAGGTATGGTAGTCCTCTATCACCACACATCGGCTTGACACCTTACAAGAGACACCCTGTATAAATAAAACAATTGCCACAAATGCATGTTCGCGCATCACTGCATAACGGCTGGAGGTATTTGGCTAATTGTTTTTTTGTTGTGTTCGTAACTGTCAGGACAAAGTTTTAACGAAAGAAAAATAATTAAATTCGTCACGTGATATGAGGATTTCACGCGGACAAAGTCGCGGGCGAGAAGTGAAATAAATACTGAAATCGGACTACACACAGTATAAAAAGTATTTGAATTTGAGATCTAAGGAAAAAGATTTACTTTAAACTATCGCGTTGCATTGCATTAAAACTGTTTTAACGGGACCAAACACGATTAATTTTGTAAGTACATATCTACTTACTGCGGAGTTAATCACTGGATATAGTTACATGATCCTAAAATCCTCTCCACCGATCGTTATTATCATAGCAGGATAGTACGTGAAGCGATTGAGAACAAGAAGTATAAAAATTTCAATCGGGAGGACGGGTTTAAATTAACATCAGCATGGAATCCAGTGATTGGCAAATGCAAACCGCAACGTCAGTCTATAACAAGAAACTCCGATACTGTTAGTGTAGTGTGCCGGAGTTGAGTTACTGAAGATTCATTGCACTGTGACAATTTAAGTGAACGTATGAGGGTGGATGAAGAAACAAATACCCGCCCGAGCCGACGACGCCGCGCACCGCCAGTTCGCTTGTGACCACGGCCGCAGCATCGCGGCCGAAACGTCAAGCAGTAAGTAGATATGTACTTACTTACAAAATTAATCGTGTTTAGTCCCGTTAAAACAGTTTTAAAAGATTTACTATTATTTGAAGCCTACATTTAAGCCCCACTGCTGAGAAAGAAGTGGGACCGAAACTGCAGTGTATTTCGAACGCTTCTCTCTCGCTCTCTCGACGGTACGACGGTAAGGGACGGGTATAACAGCAAAGCGGCGCGAATAATCGCGTTTTATATTTAAAAAAAAAGTATAGATGTAATAAATAAAAAACTATCGGTTATAATCCCTCAAGTTATCTATGAACTTCATTTTAAAAAATGACTCATAATATCAAATTACTTATTTTAAGAATAAAACCTAGAAAAGAAGATAAAATGACACAAAAATATGTAACTCTGTGAATTTATTCTATCGAGCCAACTTAATCAAATTGTGTTTCCATCGGGTGTATTTCACAGAATAAAGCCTCCACAATATTTCATAGTTTTCGCAGATTTTAATTTTACTGTTTACTACTTCAAAAAGTAATTCTAAGAACGTGTTATTTTAATTTTTCACTAACACCTAGCCTTAAAATAAACTTGTACATCTCTCATACATTTCGTTATCGAACCGAATAACTAACCTTTTAGTCATTGACAGAATAGAAATATCTCCCAGCAGTGGTAGATTTAGCGCCCGCCCTCAAGCTCGCCAGTGTAATAACGCGCTGATCGCTGACATTAATCCGTTTCAGATAGGCTATCTCGACCCATTGTCTGCAAAACGGCACCCAGTTAAATTCAGACACCGTTTGGAGGGCGAATTCGCTTTTGAGTTCAATTCGAAAATAGTTTGGGATTCTTGACTACTTTAGTTTAAGAGTATATCTATTGATGAATTTATCAAAAAATTAGAATAGAATAGAATAGAATATTCATTTATTCAAGTGACCATGGTCTCAATATGTTAGTATTACTTATCCTATGTTAGTATCATGATTTACTTAGATCAGAAATAATTCTTGAATATTATACGAGTACTTTGAAAGTTTTTTAAGAGTGCAATTAGATGCGATGTGTATACAATCAACGAGGGCGAGGTCTCTTGTGCTTTAAATTTTACAGGTACTTACCAAAAAATTTAAACTTTAGGTGCCTACTTATAAATTCACTAACTAGGTACATTTATAATAAACTTATTTTACTTGGTATTTTGAAAAGCATTTTGTTCAACTGAGATTCGAATCCCAAATTATTAAGACAATTTCTTCCGTAATTCTTTGTCATCAATCAACAATAAAATTGATGAGGAGCAAACGTTTTTAGAAAAAAATCTCAAGTAAGACTTTGAAGACTTTCCGTCAAAAATCTTATAAATTTTTATGAGATTCCTATTACAAACAAGTAAGCTACTTTCATCTTGGACGATAGCTGAAAATTTTCACTTCAACAAACTTTATTTTAAAATCTTCCTCGGTTAAGACTTCCTTTTACCAATTTCACGCAAAATTCGTTCGTAGTCTTATCTAGTCGTAGTAGCTCGTAGTATAGTGAATAGTGAATTTCCTCATCAACATTGAACTAAAAACCAGACTTGGCAGCGTAATTATATGTTTTGTATGCTATTTATATTAATGCTATACTATAAATAGCATAGACGAATTAAAAAGTTGCAATATAATAAAGTAAAGAGTAATAAATAGCATAGGTAAAAAACAAAAAAACAAAATAAAAAAGTACCTACCCGAAGCAGAGAAGCATTTATAGAATGTTATAAGTGTTAGTTAAGAAGGTTTACGCATTTCGGTTTCCCATACTAACTTCCAAGTCGAAATTTTTAATAACCACTAAGCCAATTTTAATGAAACTTTGCATGCTAAAGTAAAATACAAGGATCTAAATAGTTTGTTGAAAACATTTTAAAAAACGTTTATTTAAGTGAGTTATTGCGATTTTAAACTTTCTATAGAGGACTTTAAATCGCAATAACTCTGCTAAATAAACGCTTTTTAAAAATGTTTTTTAGATTAAAACTATTTAACCGGGAATAAACACGATTAATTTTGTAAGTAAGTACATATCTACTTACTGCTTGACGTTTCGGCCGCGATGCTGCGGCCGTGGTCACAAGCGAACCCGTTAAAACAGTTTTAATACAATGCAACACGATAGTTTAAAGTCTTAACTATTTAGATCCCTGTGTTTTACTTTAGCATGCAAAGTTTCATCAAAATTGGCTTAAAAGTTTTTAAAAATTTCGACTTGGAACCCTTTTAAGCAAAAGAAGTGTAATCTCAGCAAATGGAAGCTATTGTCTCTGCCTACCCCGCCGGGAAACAAGCGACTTGTAATTTATTCACAACACAATTTGAATAGAATAGAATATAATTTGTTGCCAAAACTGTATACAAATTGTGCAGATGATAAACACAAAAAGTTGAAAACAACAAACAGTATACCCGTAGCGGTTATGTAATATTGAGTTCAATTTAATATAAGAGTATCCTCATAATTTTATTTATCAATATAATTGAGTTTAATTTAAGACCTAAATGTGGCTGACCCTAAAGTTAATTACAAAACGACATCTAAAGCCTAATAATAAAACTAAAGAACCTGCGCTTCCGCCCGTCTCGAATCTGGCTCCATAACTTAAAAAGCGATCTCATTTAAATCTCCCATCGGGGTGAAAGATCAAATCAGGAGTCTGATATTAATCTTTGGCCGCCGCCGTCGATCCGATATTACAAGAAATAAGTTTTAAACGCCACGAGTTTATTCAAACAGATTGGAGAGGCTTTTAATCACGTACATACTAGCTTGAAACAGCGACTTCGCCTGCATAATATTAGGCGCTATGTCCGAGTATCCAGAAGTTGTTGGTTTCATTCACAGGTAGGGCAATTAACCGTCTCAGTGGTGTAATGGCTAAGCCACCGATCTAAAACTCTGACGTACCGGATTCGATTCCCAGCGGGAAGTCCATCTTGCCTTATCTAGTTGTTTGGTTGGTGGCTTGTTAAGGGAGGATGCTTGGAAGTGCAGGATCCGCACAAAATTGTGATTATTTACGTATTTTTAAGAATCTTGTACTATGCGCTGAATTAGTTAAATACATTTAAAAAACTTACGTAAGTTCGTTTGATCATTGCACAAGGTCGTGGCCTTGTTGAAATTTGAAACAAATTCTTTAAACAATAACAAGCAATACATAAATCTAATGACTCCTAAAAACATTTTTCTTCGACTACTTTCTTAATTTTACGCATGAAACAATAATTCTTACATGAAAATATTTGTGTTGATATTCCGCAGGTCACCCCCATTTTGAAAAAGTTAATTTGAATTTTTAACACAAGCGCGTGATGGTTTTGTACATTTCGCAGAATAAAAACATTGCTCTAATCAAATTACTAAGTCTGAAACTTCAAAGCAGAATTATTCTAATTTTAAATAACAATATGATTGATTTTGCTTTGAAGTTCATTAAGAGACTTATTTCAGTTTTTTGCGATCGCTGCACCCTCTTAAGTCAGGCGGACTATGGCTGCCTACCACCATCTTATCTAAATCCTGGTGCCATAACAACAATGTTACTCGTATTAGCATTGCTGTGATCCTGAGCATCGCACAACGGCAGTGCGGTCTTAATTTGGTATATGCCTACCCCGTCGAGCAATGAGCGTGATATCTGCCTACTACAGACTGACAACCCTAAATAGACATACACAAGACAAGACATAAAAAATGTATACATAATGTGTTTGCGAATAACCTTTGCATACAAATAAAACGTTCAATACCCGACTATCGTACGCGCACAACGCCAGACTAGTTCAGACAGAAAGCGAACAAAACGCATCGCAGCAGCGACAAATGACGGATCGAAACGAAACGCTTGTGTTAAATCAAAGCGAGTACGCCGCGTCGCGTGCTAAATGATTTAACGCTTCGTCAGGGTTGTCACAAATTGAGGATTTGTACCTAATAAAAATATATCAAAAAAAGGGTTGTCAACTGTTTGATTAAATTAATTTGATAAAATGACTAGATAAAAGAGGGTTCACGCATTTCGGTTTTACATACAAACAAAACGTAAGTAAATGGAAACAAAAGCACGCGGCAATCGCCTTTTGTAAAATATATGAGGGTTTACACGCATTACGGTTTCCTATACAAACTTCCAAATCCAAAATATTACAAACCAAAATTTTCCTCCTGTTTTCACATCTTCAACGTCTCAACTTAATTTCTTAAATATTGGCCAGTCCGTTTTAAATTGGTAACAATTTTTTTCATCTGACCTGACCTGATGGTAAGTGAAGATAAACCCAACGGTGGAAGCGCGCTTCAACCGTAATCCTCAACCACTGAGGTACCACTATCTAATCTCAAACTGTCGGAACACAATAATGCTATATCATTGTTGTTATGGCAAAAGACTTTAGACAAGATGGTGCTAGCTAGCCAAGCGGACTTATCAAGCCTTACCACCAATCAAACCAAGTATATAAAGATGAATTTCCAGCTGGGAAACCAACCCGGGACTTCCGGGTCTTAGAGCAGTGTCTTTGCCACTAGACCATAAAGGCGGTTAAATGCTGTGGTTAACGTTTGTAATGTTTGATTTGGCCGATATAAGTAAGTGCTCATCAATTGTGGTGAGACTTCATTTTAATTATGGAGATCTTTACCATAGTAGAATGAAAGTAGTAAGTTATCTTCATACATACACACCGAGCGCGGCCGAGCCATCCCGTACGTACGCGTCGTCGCACGCAAACACGGGCGCATGGCGAGTTTATTGATGCTAGCTAGCTAGTAGCACATAATACTAGTAGCTAACGATGCCAGTCGCGTAACGTAATGCCGCGCGCGCGCGCCTGCGTGTTTTGTCGCTGCGCCCGCCGCTGCCGCGACAGCCGACAGCCCTAATGTTTAGGCAATTATCGCTCGCTCGGGGGCCAGGTCAGCGTAGAGGCGTAGTACTATTATTTATTCTGTGGTAGAGGTACTTGTTTTATTCTACTATGTATTTACCCAGCAGTGAGACAGTAGGTACCTAAGCTAGACATTACTTTATACTTCAATGTTAGTGCTGATACCAATTACGACGAGACATACTACCAAAACGTCTACCACAATCGAAGTCACGTTGAAAACGTAGTAGCAAGCAACACCCACCAAACACAAGGCATTTGTCTAACCGACTACTACCACGTGCGCCTAATAACTCAACCGGCCGATTCAAATGCAAAACGCAAATAAAAATAAATCTTCACAGATACGTAATTGCCGCGTTATTTATTGTTATCGCAGATTCCTATGTGTTTTGAGTAACAGCTGTGTCTGTGTACCGACATAACGTACTCGCTATTATTAATACGATTACGTAAACGTTTGGATTTGAGTTATTGAAATGGGGAGTTTTATGAATTTACAATGTATGCGAATTCTACAACAAACCACTCTCACGTATGAAAAAAGCGACGATTAAAGGTGTCCGTTCACTACAGCATTGCATTCAAGGGTTGCCACTTGCCACACGACACGCACTCGTAATAAAATATCGACCAAAACGTAGATTTAAATAATAAGGACCGCGAAGTACTGGCACAGTCCACGTTTCACCTAATAACAACTACACATATGCTCAGGTGGTGGCTAAGTGGTGAGCACATCGCCGTTCTTTGCTGTATGATATATGTACAGTCTTTTGACCGTTAGTCACCTTTACGACACCCAAGGCACAGATGAAAGAAGAGTTAACAGATACTTCAGTCAGTAGAAAATTACCAATACCTACTGCTATAATAGCCTACTAATATTTAAACTATAATAACCTACCGCGCGATACCACAGCAATGGCAGGGCTGCCTTTCCGATAAAATTAAATTAACATAAACAACTTTTTGTGTCTATTTTATTGAGATCTGTGAATATGTTCTGATTATGTAGTTTTAAAATTGTATCGTTTATAAAATATATTTTTTTATAAATTGGTGCTGACATCACCATCATCAAAAGTAAATAGAGGTCAGTGTGTAGGTAAAATAAAAAACTATTACTGCACTACAAACCCATTTACTGCACATAAGGCACCAGACGGCATCGTAGGTACGCGTACAAACGAATGGAACAATTAAAATTGAACAAGGTGCGTGCGCCTCGCTTGCGAAAACCGTACTGAATTTGGTCCGCAAACGGCCCGAGACCGCTCGGCCGGGCGGTAGGTCATTATAGCGCGCAAGTATATGGAGTGACGGAGGCCTGCCCAAGGGACGAGATGGGTCGGTAAGTTCACCACACAGCTCTGAGTGACTACCAACCCATTTCTTCCTAATACTCATAAGGGAACTACTTTGAACCGTATCGCGTAACAGTGAAAGAATACTACCACCCCCCCTCTTCCCTTGGGTGTCGTAAAAGGCGACTAACGGACTAAAAACTGCGCATACATTCAACAGCATAGAGCAGCGATGGGCAAATCACCTGTCACGCTGAGCACGTCATGTGCAGTCGCTATTTGGTGAAAAGTGGACTATGGTAGAGGACTGCTGTTGCTGTCCTCATTGCCTAGTCTCTGACTAACCCTTCGGGGATAATAGTTGTGATTATATGTATGTATGTTTGAACTACTTTCCTCTCGTATTAGCAATCTTTATACTTAAAGAAAAATCACGCAAAAAAATACTTGAAAATGTAAGTAACACTTTTTACAGATGAACTCGACATAAAACTGTTTGATTTCAACGAAGAAAAATCTATCAGAAATTGAGCTTTTTAGGGTTCCGTAGACAAATGGCAAAAAACGGAACCCTTATGGATTCGTCATGTCTGTCCGTCCGTATGACACAGCCACTTTTTCCGGAACTATAAGAACTAGACTGTTAAAACTTGGTAAGTAGATGTATTCTGTGAGCCGCATTAAGATTTTCACACAAAAATAGAAAAAAAACAATAAATTTTGGGGGTTTCCCATACCTACTTAGAACTAAAACTCAACATTATTTTCTATCAAACCCATACGTGCGGTATCTATTGACAGGTCTTCAACAATGATATTGAGGTTTCTAATATCATTTTTTTCTAAACTGAATAGTTTGCGCGAGACATACGAGTACTTCCAAAGTGGAGAAATGGGTGTCCCCCCTGTAACTTCTAAAACAAGAGAATGATAAAACTAAAAAAAATATATGATGTACATGGAAATATAAGCATGCAAACTTCCACCGAAAATTAGTTTGAACGAGATTTAGTAAGTAGTTTTTTTTAATACGTCATAAAATAATTAATTTATAAAATTACACTATTATGAAAACATCGATCAAAGTTACTACGAACTACCTGAACTTTTATATGATGTTACTTGCTGCTACGGAACCCTTCATGGGCGAGTCCGACTCGCACTTGGCCGGTTTTTTTTTCATTAAACGATGCATACTTTCGTTGAAGAAGCCATTTTACGATCGGTACCTAACTGAGCACGGGACGGCAGTCGTTAAAATGTTAACTGCTTTTTTTGATAAATAATTAAAACGGGGAACCTGTCGTAAATTAAATGGATTTTTGGATGACAAGTAGGTAGGTAGATATATAGATTAATTAGATTAAATAGAATTAAATAGAGTCTATTCAACGAAAGCCGAACCTCGTAGTTATTTGATTGGCAACACTTTGTCTCTATGTGTGTCTATCTGAGGTGTCATGTCGTACACCTCGTACATGGAATAACTACGAGGTTCAGCTTTCGTTGGATAGACTCTATTTAATTCTATTTAATCTAATTAATCTATATATCTATCTATAGATAGACACACATAGAGACAAAGTGTTGCCAATCAAATAACTACGAGGTTCAGCTTTCGTTGGCTAGACTCTATTTAATTCTATTTAACGAAAGCTGAACCAGGAAAAACGCGGCAATTTAAAAAAAACATGACATGATGGGTAACCCAGGGTCACTCACTCATTTAACATATCGTATGTCCTGTATGTTATGTATATGTATGCAATTTTCTTAAAATATGTTAATATATAATATAATAATAATATGTAAATTTAACATACGATATGTTAAATTGAATTTTATTTGAGAAAATTGCAGCTGTGTGAGTGATCCTGTGTAACCCTGTTATGTATTTTTGAAATTGCCGCGTATTTCCTGGTTCAGCTTTCGTTGACCATACATGTTTTTTGAGGGGCAATCAGTAGGTTATGAAGAACACGTGTGTGAGGAAAAAAACCGTGTGGAGTTAATTTTCTTTTTTAGAAGCCCTAATTACAACTTTTGGAGAGTTTTGCATTATTATGACATTCACAATAGTCTGTTAATCAAATGAACACTAGCTCTTTCTCTTTCCGCCTGCGTGCAATAAATGAATGCATTGTTGACCCAAGATGACCTCCAAGGCTAGCTGCCAGCTAAGTGCTACTTAGCATACAGAAAAACAGTCTCACATTAAATTGACGTTTGAACCTTTTTTCATTGCACGTAACCTGATTCTTTAGTTGTACTGATTACTTTCTCAAAAAACCGGCCAAGCGCAAGTCGGACTCGCCCATGAAGAATTCCGTAGCAGCAAGTAACATCATATAAAAGTTGTTGTAGTTCGTTGTAACTTTGATCAATGTTTTAATAATAGTGCATTTTTTTTAAATTAATTAATTTATGACGTATTAAAAAAAAAACTAACACACATTTTACCACTTTGGAAGTGTCTCTCGCGCAAACTATTCAGTTTAGAAAAAAATATAAAACCTTAATATCATTTTTGAAGACCTATAGGTATTGGTAGTGATGGGAAATTCCCGAGAATGTTCTTTACGTGAGAACTTTGCTGTTAAGTTCTCGAGAATATTCTTTTGGAAGAGAATTTAAGAGAATTTAAAAATTGAATGACTATTTCAATAATCTGATTAAGTTAATAGAACTGCGATTGTATTTCTGCTTTATTTATAAATATATCACACAGAAAATTTAAATTATTGTCTTTTCTGAGGTTAAATTCTTCTAAGAGAGAATATTCTCGAGAATATTTCGAAGAAAATTCTCGTAAGTTCTTTTTAAATTTCGTGCAAAGTTTAATAACTCAATTTGGCGATAAAATAGACACATCTGTACTTTCAAACAATCAGCTTTAATAAAGATCTCAAGATTTATTAACTCTAAATAATTCAAATTCTTCAAAGTCAACATGAAAAAATCTTATTTTTTTTTGACTAATCATGACAAGAAATTTTAAGAACATGTAATCTTAAATACGAAAAACAGTAAACTTATTATTAAAGTTTTATAATCAATCCATTGCCAATGGGTCATATATGGTGGTCAATATTTACTCGCAAGGTTATCGGCAAAAACGATGGTGCTGTGATAATTATTAGCTAAATAAACTGAGATACCTACTATTTTATACAATCCTGTCATCGTAGTTCAAAACCTCTAAAAGAATACATATTTTTTCCTAAAAATAAGAAAATCTTCATCCAATTTTAAATTCTCTTAAATTCTCCTTGTTCTGAGAATATTCTCAAATAAAAGGAAAATTCTACATTATTACCGATTTGAGAATATTCTCAATTGGAGAATTTTCTCGCGACCCATCACTAATTGGGTACCCAACTACCCACACGTATGGGATTGAAAAAAAAAATTTTTTTCTTGAGAATATTCTCAATTGGAGAATTTTCTCGCGACCCATCACTAATTGGGTACCCAACTACCCACACGTATGGGATTGAAAAAAAAAATTTTTTTCTTGAGAATATTCTCAATTGGAGAATTTTCTCGCGACCCATCACTAATTGGGTACCCAACTACCCACACGTATGGGTTTGAAAAAAAACGTTTTTGAGTTTCAGCTCTAAGTTCTAATGGAACCCCCAATTTTTTTTGTTTTTTTCTTTCTATTTTTGTGTAAAAATCTTAATGCGGTTCACAGAATACATCTACTTACCAAGTTTTAACAGTATAGTTATTATAGTTTCGGAAAAAAGTGGCTGTGACATACGGACGGACAGACAGACATGAACATGACGAATCCATAAGGGTTCCGTTTTTTGCCATTTGGCTACGGAACCCTAAAAACGTGTACTAGGTATTTAAGAAGGGCCATATGTAAATATTTGCACCGTTTGCGTCAGGATCATAGCAAATGTAAAGCAATGGTCTCCGTCTACCCCTCCGGGAAACTGATATGTATGTTAAAAGTATATTTGTACAACACTAAAAACAACACTAAAAAGTTTTAGGAAAATAAATAAAGGAGTCTATACAATTAACAATAGTTACAAAGGCGTTGGGAAAAAAATGAAGGAGTCTATACAATTAACAATAGTTACAAAGGCGTTGGGAAAAAAATGAAGGAGTCTTTACAATTAACAATAGTTATAAAGGCGTTGGGAAAATAAAATGAAGGAGTCTATACAATTAACAATAGTTACAAAGGCGTTGGGAAAATAAAATGAAGGAGTCTATACAATTAACAATAGTTACAAAGGCGTTGGGAAAATAAAATGAAGGAGTCTATACAATTAACAATAGTTACAAAGGCGTTGGGAAAATAAAATGAAGGAGTCTATACAATTAACAATAGTTACAAAGGCGATGATATAATTACGCTTTTTTTTGTAAGAATTGAAAAAGATTGCCGGCTTTTTATTTGTACATATTTTGTACAAAAGGGCCGAACGTACATAACCCCTTACCATTGTAAAATAATAATAAAAAATGTGTTTCTCCGTTACCGTGTCAGATCTGTTTAACAATTTATCATCGAGCTCTAGAAAATATCGATAATATTCAGCATATAGATCACTTAATAAAACGGAACAATAAAATCGATCGATAGTTTATACAGCACACGAGGTGTGGCCCTAAAGTGTGTGTTTATTTATGAGCGTTTTTAACAGCACACTAACGGGGACAGCGGGCGCGGTCACAATGCGAGCGATAGATGAGCGGTGCAGCAAAAATCAGAAGAATGTTCATACATTATAATGCAGAATAAAGTAGATATATAGGATATATATTATTTGTGTGAGCTTTTATTATAAAAGCTATATAAGCAATTTAATGTAGGTTTAATCAAAGTCAAAGATAAAATTCAGAGTAACTACTAGTATAATACATTTTAAATTGTTAATTTGCATTCCCAGTATCATACATATCAGAGTAGTAGTTCTCTAGCGGTATAGAGTATAAGCGGCTCGCCACGCTTTCGTTCGCGCTAAATTATAAACACCGTCATACTACAGCCATTTCGTACAAAATATCTAGAAATTATTTATCGATCTTCCTATCAATGAAAAAACGCCTAAAAAGTAACTACCTCATGAAGTCAGAATGGCTTCGACTCGTGACGCTTTTAAAAAGAAAGTCCAAATGCTACTTTTTGATAGAACTATGGCAGCATCATCTTAATAACGCCCTATTTATATATTATTTAGTGTATGTAAGTAAAATATGGTTGACTGGTAGAGAATGCCTTAGGCATTAAGTCCGCCATGTAATATATTGTTGCAAAAGTTTTAATAAATAAATAAATATCTAGTGAGCGGTTTAGACGGAGAAAGCGGCGCCACGGACACGGGAATACTCTAATGAGGATATATTAAAAAATGAGTGCCTCGGTATATCAGATCAAAGATCTGTCACCCGGATCGCGAAAATTGGTGGATTTATAGCCCACCTCAGATAGTATTTTTCGGTGCTACTTTAATTTTTGATAATAGGAACAAGCTTAATACACGATTTGCATTATAAGCTGATTTATATCAGCAGTAGCAGTATTTATATACTAATATATAAATTATTCTTTACGCTGCCACTACAACCCCACAACAGACTAAAAGTCGGAAGCCGTGAAAAAAATCAACTTTGTTTTTATGGCCTGTCCTATTTTCTATAAGAGCTTCGTATCTTTTTTATTGTTTCACAACAAGGAAGTGATTGGCCCTCATCTCACCTGAGGCCTTACTCTCTAAGCGCATCCAAAACTTCGTTAGCCCGTAATTTGTCGTACACTGCTGTGTGTATTTGTACAAAGCCAACCCTTGTAAAAATGTGCAAACGTGATAATATTCCGAAAAATACCTAATAAGGAATTAGGAAAGCTAATAAGCTGGTATTAGCAACTGGGCCCTCCTACTAAGTGCAAAGAATAACTATTTGTATGGTAGCACCTGAAAAAGCGAAAAAATATCAGTTGTTCCATACAAAACTGCAAAAATACTTTTCGACCTAATGTATGACCTAAGTAATGTAACAGCTGATCTTTTTTCGCTTTTTCATGTTGCTATTGCTACCATACAAATACATACAAATAGTTGTTAAACAAACAAACACCCTGTAAAGGTTTATGCTGCGTTCGTCTCACTGCGAGATTCGTCCCACATAAAAAAATCTGGTTCGTCCCAAATAATAAGTATGCTTCCTTAGTCCCAAAATATTATTTTAAGCAATTATTTTATTCCCGCTTTGTCCTATTTTATATTCATTTTATGGCCAATATTTGTTTATACGCTAAACTTACTTTAACCTTATTGTATGTAGGTACAATCAGCAATTTTTTTTTGACTTTACTTTTTTCACTACTTGTATTTTGGGACGAAGCACAACTTCATTACTGATATGGGATAAACTAATAATTTTTAGGAATGTGGGACAAAACTTCGAGACGAACGAAGCATAAATCCCTGTAAAATTGGAGGATGATTCAACCAAGATTTCTAGCATATACGACTATTTCCACAAAAAATTAGTTTGAGGCTTTTGCGGCAACGAAGGCCGCAAAAGCAGCCCACTGGCTCAGTGCCTACGGATTTTATGAGAGACTGTACTTACATGTAGGCGACAACCAGACGATTCACAACGCAACTGACAGTCGTATGATTGATTCGATCTCTAGTAAGGGATTTTGCTTGTTACTTACTCGAACGGAAAAGTTTTTATATGGGGGGCTGAATGTCTGTCGATAATTCAGAGATTTTTGTGCAGGGAAAAAAGAAGTCAAAATTTTACCGAACGATAGACAGAAATGTAATGTCTATTGATTGCAGTGGAATCTAACTATTTTGCGACAAAATGGGCGATGGGAGTTTTCCTCAATCTTAATCGCCACGCTCGCTTCACAAATCGCTTTTTACTTATGTTTTTTAACATGACATTGTCTGTCTAAGCGAAATGAATTATTCCAGAAAACACCACAATTTTCTCCATTTACTCTCTCATCGATATTGGTAGTTAACGACAATTTCTTATTATAGCATAAGTTCGATCGATGATGCCATTACCCAGCGTTAATACGCAAAAGTGCTCGACACTTTTTCTATGTGAACGCCGAGGAAATGGCTTTTCGCATTACGGTAAGGCAATTAATCTTATTTTTTGCATAAGAGCGCGCTTACGTGGCCAATAAGTTAAGAATTGATCTCTTTTGTCTTCATTCTTCATTGCCAATATAATAAACATTATAACAAACTACAGTATATATTCGCAAAAGGTACATGACCATGTGACAGTAACCTAAACGTTTATACCTAACCTACCTATCTGTGAGGTGGCAGCATTCAGCCAGAAATTACCCTAAACTATTATTAAAAAAGAAACCTTACACAGCTCATGAATTATACCTTCGATTACATAATTATAAAAACTAGAGACACAACCCTAAATCGTAGCGGAATAGTAACAGCTTTGACATAATTATACATTTGCCGTAGTAATAGGGTTACCATCCGTCCGGACTTATAGACTCTAGTCCGTGCTTGTCCGGCTCTTTAATTTGTCCGGATTTTGAAATATCAGTAACAAAAATAAATTTTAAGTAATATCAAATAAGTCTTTAAAATCTTTATTAACTTCTCATTTATCTAAAAACAAAATTTAAAAAGAATAGAATAGAATAGACATTTATTTTAAAAAGTGAGTAATGTTTTCATTTTGTGACTAAAAAGTCCGGACTTTCTATCGAAATGTCAGGTTTTTTGTCAGGACTTTTCAAATTCCTAAATGGTAACCCTAGCCGAATAAGTGATTTAGCAGAATTGCAGAATTACAAATTTTGAAGGAGCTCTAAGTCATTTTGACACTTAGCTCGATCACTAAAACGAAATGAGTACTTAAACTGTGTTTGTGCATCTACTTTTTAATTGAGATCGAAGTACACAGTAGATTTTTAAACGATGTATCTGTTCTTCCATTGAAGCATTAATACCGACACACCGGTACAGTGTGTCACCCATATTGAAAAGGATATTCAACCATCGCTTGGACGCCATTCTTCTTGAACACCACGATCCTCTGCACCTGCCCGTGTGGTGTGCTGATTGTGTGTATAACATCCTGAAACAAACGAAAAGGAAACATTTAAAGCATAACGCTTACATCGTTTTGGAACATATAAATATAGTACTATAAGGTTGGCAAATTCATAGGTACGAGACAAGAGCGTCGCCAGCCGATGGGCCAGGGGGGGCAAGCCAATATAAATGAAGGGGGCGATTGTAATAAGTACGGTACAAAGTCCCAATGTGTAAACTCCATGACCTCTTCAATGTACATAGAGGCGTGCTTAAGGTTTCAGAGTAGGGCAACATTATTTTCTTGTATGGTACAGGACAGTCCCGCCCAATGTCTGCGAGACGGGGACCATTTGGTTGAGGGGGCGAGAAAGAAGAGTGCGGTCGGCGAGGCCCGAGTAGTAGCACACCAAACTTTTAGTAATTAGTACCTAATTAGCGCAAACCTTTAATAATTAGTTGGCGTTAATCCCCTTCCAAATGTTTGTTTCGATATAACTGCGTTTCTAGCTAGTGTTATTATCTATTTCAATATTTTATTGTAGGTTGTTCCTCACACACTGTTGTGTATTCTGTGCCTCAGCTCAATATACGCGAATGAGACGGAAAGGTAATAAGATGATACAGTCAAAGCGCGGCCGAGTCGCGAGTACCTACATGTTTAAATTTAATATATCTGCAGACTCGGCGACGCTACGGTATTCGCAAATGAAATCCGCTATTGTTTACTTACACGAAAGTTTGCTATTTAGAGAATATTGGACTTGCAAAACGTGTCGTTTTTTATAAATTTTTCGATAACACAAAACATTTTCAAAACTTTCGTGAATTTGTAAAGCTTATGTGGCAAAGTGACAAAGCCTTCGGCCCGGTATCCAGAAGTCCTGGGTTCAATTTCTGGGTCAGGCAAACTATATTTCAGATTTTTCGATGCATAGCCAGGGTTTGTGACAATCCGCATTTCGTAATACTGATGATTTAGCCCAACACCCATCAATGTAGCAATTTTATTTCAATAATGAAAGCCAATTGATTTACTTTTTGACCAATGCTTACAGGTCACCAAAAAATGGTTCCGGTAACCCTTATGACAAGCGGGCCGTATGCCTAACTGCCAATTAAGTGGTATAAAAAAGCTATATTCAGTAAACCATCTGAACCAAATGCAATCGAAATCCATTCCTTCACAAAGCTTTTGTAAATCAAGCTACAGAATGCAGTACGAACACTTAATTATTGGAAAACCAACAAAGTTGAAAACGATCTGTCCATTGAACGAGAGCGCCACACGATTCACCGAAAGAAAAAAGAAAAGAAAAATCTTTCATTTTTCCAATACCAAACTTGAAATTCCATTTTGGAATTGACAGAACTCTTTAGAAATTTTTCATTAAGTAAAAAGTGGAATAGGAGAGATATTCAGTCCGCTTTGCACAATAAAAGCGGAGCCGTTCGCACTGGCTGGCAGTTTATATTTCTACGCAGAAATAAAAATAAAAAATACGTACATAAACGGGCAAAATCGAACTGCTGTCAATAAAATTTTATTAATAAAAAACGAAAGAAATACACAAACTCGGTAATGTCAGTTGCAAACCTTATTACGTATTCCGTTAGGGCTGTCGTTTACTGATCTATTTGCAAGTGAGATTTTTTATTAGCCTTGTTTACTTTTTGTGTTCGAAACTTTGTGAACAATGTATTTTTCCGATATTGATATTGTGAAGGTGACTACGTAATTAATTACCTCAAGTCTATTGTAAAAGCAACTTGCGATTGTAAATAATGATGATACTTAGAGCGTTTAAGACACACAGACCACATAACGTCATTACGTTTCGTTTAGGGAGCACGAGTTGTTTATTTAGAAAGTTCTGTAACTTGCAAGATCGCAACCCGAAAGCACCATCTAGTTCCTCTTTTCTATTAGATAATTTTTTTTAGGGCCGTGTGTCGTGTGTGTCGGCTCTAAAACAATACCAATACCAACCCCTCTATTCCCTTGCGTGTCGTAAAAGGAGATTAAAGCCTAGTTCGCACCTGTGCTAGTAATTTAGTAGAGTAGAGATGCATTGCTTCGTCACTTTGCAAATTTAAAATGAGTTTTCAAATAAGCAAACTAGCGAAGCAATGTACTTCTACTCGACTAAAATACTAGCACAGGTGCGAACTAGGCATAACGGACTAAAGACTGCACATACATCCAACAGCATAGAGCGGCGAGGGGCTATACATACTACCTATCACACTGAGCACATGTGCAGTTGTTATTTGGGGATACGTGGCCAATGGCAGCGGACTGACTTTGCGGTCCTCGTTGCAAAGTCTCTTATTAACCCCTAACAGTCGCGAGGAAGTTCCCGGTCGACCACATTTCGGCAATATTCGCTTGCACACTATACGCGCACGCTACTATACACACAGCATCAGATCAACCTACCCAAAACTGTCAAATTTCTACAATCAATTTTGAACTTTATTGTTTGGTTTTAAGGATCAATATTCATTGGAGAAGTTTGACAGTTTAGGGTAGGTTGATCTGACGCCGTGTGTACGTATGCGCGATCGGAACGGAGCGCAAGTAGGGTTACCATCCGTCCGGGTTAGTCCGGACATGTCCGGAAATTTAGACTCCATTCCGGTCATCGTGCGGCTCTTTAATTTGTCCGGATTATGGAATATAAGTAACAAAACTACATTTTAAGTAATATCAAATGAGTCTTTAATCTTTATTAACTTCTCATTTGTCTAAAAACAAAACATAAAAAGTGAGTAATGTTTCCGTTTTGTGACTAAAAAGTTCGGATTTTTATCGTAATGTCAGGCTTTTTGTCAGGACTTTTCAAATTCCGAAATGGTAACCCTAAGGGCAAGCTAATATCGCCGAAAAGCTGTCTCCCGGGAACTCTCTCGACTGTTTGTATGTATATTTTTATAAGCATTTATAACATGACATTTTTTTGTTATTATTACAGAATATTTCTTCCGTCGACAAGAGCGACAGCCCTGAACTTCGGCGTTCGTGAACGGACTGGATTTCAATTTCAACAAGTGGCCTGGTGCGATATTCCGACGCACGTGCACATTACACTGCAGTGCCATAACAGTGTATTAAGTAAAAGCATTTTAAATTTTATTTAAACGTGGCGGGGAAAGATTTATTTGTGTCGCGCGCGTCCATTGGTTACGGTGACTGGGAAAAAGAAGGTGTGCTCATTTCATCTTAAGCCTATAAATGCCTCACCGCTGGGCACAGTATACTTTTTTATATCAGAAGGAGGCAAACGAGCAGGCGGGTCACCTGATGGAGAGCAATCACCGCCGCCCATGGACACCCGCAAAACCAGAGGAGTCTTTTTTTTTTAAATGTGACACGTCATAGTGACTACATCCTGCCTGAAAGTAAGCAGCAGATGTAGTCCAAAATAATGAGAGCGCTCCCCACCGTGGAACAGGCACGGTAACAAGCGCACCCATTCATGACGGCCTGCATAAATGCCGTTTCACGCCCCGTTTAAAAGACCCGGGATTATAGGAACTGGGAAACACATGCGCCGGCAGAGAATTCCAAAGCCGAATGGTCTTACAGAGGAACGACTTGCCAAATTTTTTGGTACGAGTGCTGATATTCTGCACAGTATGATGGTGGTTTCTAAGACCAGCACGTGTAGTCCGGGACAGGAAAAGAGAGGGCGGGATTAGAACAAAAAGTTCTTCAGAACACTCTCCGTGGTGATTCCGGTAGAAGACACTGAGAGAAGCAATGTCTCTACGCAGCTGGAGGTCCTCAAGAGAGGCTGTAACCTCAGCATCTCCAATAATGCGTACCGCTCGCCTTTGCAGTCTATCAAGTGCATCGAGGAGGTATTTAGCGGAGCCGTCCCATATATGGGAACAATACTCCATACTCGATCGCACCTGAGTCTTGTACAGCAAACAGCGCTGCTCGGGAGTGAAAAACCGCCTCACCTTATTGAGAATACCCAGCTTACGGGAGGCAGTTAAAATAACACTCTCGATGTAGCATTTTGGATTCAGTTCCTAGCCGATGTCCATGCCAAGAATGCTGAGGTCCACTGAAATGGGTAAAGGAGAGCTCTGAAGAGAGGGAGCCGCAGATGCGTTGCCGACCTTTAAGAAAGGATGGGTTAAGGATGCAATAGGAATTGTGAGTGGGGGAGGGCCGCACAAAAAATTGTTTCTATAATCTAAATATTTTTTTTAATTTCAAAGGTAAAATGATATGTTGTATGAAATTTATTTACTATAATTATCAATTTAATATTATTACGAGTATATTAGATTCTGACATGTAATGATACCTAATTATGTTGACATAGTATTTCATTATTATGTTCTGCTTTATGTTTTGCAAACCAGCTCCTGGTGAATGTGATGTGACTTTCATAATTTAAGATCTTTTATGTGCCGCATTCTAGCAAATAAAATTCTTGATTCTTGATTCTTAAAACACAACAGCACCAAGTGCCATTATTACACGAACTTTCGAAATGTCCAAAAAGCTTTCTACCTACCATACCCATTTAATTCAATTTATGCCTCTGAAACATGGATTTTTTTAAAGAATTTAAGGTGACAAAGGAGTGCCCTTGGGCACTCTCAATCTGGAGATTTAAACTAAGACCGAAAGACCATGAAGCAGCTAGGTGTATATGTTTCGATAGATGCTAGGTTGTGAAAACTCCATGGCAATAAATAAGTAGAGAGACAGACAAGAGAGTACCATATGGGGCATAATGGCCCGTACAATAAATTAAAAAATATATTTATATTTTGTTTGTTGGCAACATCCAACACCGAGCACTGTTGCCACTTTGACCGAGGCCAACCCTGAAACCACCGAGGCCAACCCTGAAACCTTTATTATGATGCCTTGACGTTCAGAATTGTACTGGCTAATATATCCTTCAAACCGAAACTACTATCACTGCTGCTAATCGTCAGATCTATTATTATGTATGAGGGTGTTAGCTTAAGTTTTTTACTCACTCAACATTTATGCTGAAGCGACTGCCCTTGGTAACCCTGATTACAATAGCTGGATAGCCAAATGACCTACGCTATATGTAATACTATACGTAGTTTTATGTAACAAAGTCAATTTGGTATATTTCCAACAGACACGCTAAAGTTGTCCCGCGACAGGATTATCTACTGAGTTTGTTCTTCCTTCACAAAATGATATTGGCCTCCTGCACGCTTTGGTTTAATAAGCGTAGCGGGCAAATGAAATTTAAATAAATAATTAAGAGCTGCTACAGGGAAGAAAATTTCGAGTAGCATGTCTTGTAGATTTTCTTCTTATCTTGTCTGTATGTCTTTTCGTATCTTGTCTGGCATCATCATCATCTTCATCATCAGCAGCCGGAAGACGTCGAATGCTAGGAAAAGGCCTCCCCCAAGGACCTCCACCACAGTTCTTGAGTGACGATTGCGACCGCGCACCGGAGGACAAAGAGTAGGCAGGCCTTACAAGGTCGACCGACCGACGATTTGGTAAAGGTCGCGAATAGCCGCTGGATGCGAGCAGCACAAGACCGGACCTTTTGTATTAACTATGAACTAAAAACTTTCTTAATAGTTCACCCGGCTTTAAAAGTAGCTTAACACTTTATAGTACCATGTCACACAAATTCGTTCAGAACGATCGCATTATGTACATTCTGTGTACTAAGTATCGGGAATTGTTCAATAAAACAAAAAATACAAATTATTCATCTAAATTTAATTTATCGCCTTCAAAGTAAGCACCATTGCTTGCAATACAACATCTCCACCGCTTCACCCAGTCCTCCATACATTTTTCGTAAGCTACTTGCGGTATGGCCTTCAGCTCATTCAGCGAATTTTCTTTTATGGCTTCTATCGACTCAAAACGTTTTCCTCGAAGTGGTAATTTTAACTTGGGAAATAGAAAAAAGTCAGACGGAGCCATATCAGGTGAATACGGTGCTTGGTGAGAACTTTTGTTGAATTTTTCGCTAAAAACTCTTTCACAATAATGGCTGTGTGTGATGGTGCATTATCATGGTGCAGCATCCATGAGTTGTGTTGCCACAAATCTGGACGTTTTCGGAGGATACTCTCACGCAAACGCTTCATGACGCCTAAACAATATTCTTTATTCACTGTTTCTCCCTCTGGAAGGAATTCGGAGTGAACCACACCACGGTAGTCAAAAAAAACTGACAGCATCACCTTGATTTTGGAGCGACTTTGCCGCGGTTTTTTGGGTTTCGGCTCGTTTTCGAGACGCCATTCTGAAGACTGTTGGCTTGTTTGCATGTCGTACTCATAAACCCATGTCTCGTCGCCAGTTATTATACGTTTCATAAAGGTAGGATCCGAAGAAGCTCGGGAAACCATGTCTTCAGCAACATGTATTCGCTGCGCTTTTTGAACAAAATTGAGCTCCTTTGGAACTAATCGAGCGGCGACGCGTTTCATGCCTAAAATTTCAATGAGAATGTTGTGGACGGACTTAAAAGATATGTTCACCTCACTAGCCAACTCTCTCAAACTCATACGTCGATTTTCGAGCACTAGCTTCTTGATTCTGTCGATGTTTTCTTTGGTCGTAGCGGTTGAAGGTCTACCAGAACGAGGCAAGTCTACTACTACGTCTCGGCCTTCTTTAAAAGTCTTGTACCATTCATATGCCCTTGTTTTTGATATACAAGATTCGCCGTAGGTTTTTGCAACATTTTGAGCGATTCTCCACATGAAATATCATTCGAAACACAAAATTTAAGGCACACTCTTTGTTCAACAATATTTTCCATTGTAAAAATCGCCGAGAACTCAAAACTATGACCAACAAAAAGTGCAGTTTTAAACAAAGTAAATGACAGATCCCACTCAAATTTCGCGCGGTAAATCAGTACAGTGCTACCAACATGCAGTAAAAAAATTAAAACGAACTCTTTTACGCGGGTCTTTTTATTGACATTTTCCCGATACTTTTTACACAGAGTAGTATGTATGCAGACATGGTAATAAATTGTTAAGCTACTTCTGAGGTCGACTATACCAACAAGTGTCACTCAATCTCAATATGTAAGCCAAAAATTGCAACATTAGGTTCCACGCAAAATATATTTTTTTATCAAGCAAATCCGGGATGCGACACATGGAACAACTTATAGCGGGGCTGTTGGGAATGCACCGTATATTTATACAATTGGTCACGACACACGACCATTGGCCACGATGCTCGCATACATATCGTTATATTTCGCGAGATTTCGTTACAAAACCCCGAATACAAAAAGAGGGTTTAGTTCTGTAACAGGCAGCGATAAACCGATATGGTTTGTTCGTTATAAGTTAGTTTTTGAAGTAGTTTTTAAGGGAACCCAGCGATATGGAGTTGTGCTATTGAAAGTGAAGCAACATCCGCAATGCCGGGTCGATGGATGGGTGGCCAAAATTAAAATACAACCCAGCTTCTTCGTGCTAAATCTTCGCGGCTGCTCACCCTTTTGGATTTAATTTTAACGATTTTGATAATTAAGCAACTTTGGCAATGCCGGTTTGCGGCATAGGTAACCAAATATAAATGTCTCGATATAGGGGAAGTCAGCTCAATGCGGCCATAGGAGCCAAACCGGCCACACCCAATTCTTCGGTAACTAACAACGATAGCGCGACGTTGCCTTTCTGCCATTTTGTGCCTACACTTTATAAAAACTTATTAAATTCCCTTTCTTTTGATGTAAAAAAAACATTTTCAAAATCGATTCTACAGTGGCATTTTTTTTAAGTTAATGTTAAGGTGGCCGCTCTAATCTGACCTCTCCTACTACTACTACTAGCTACTACCTAGCTTCGTTTGTAGTAGTAAGATGGCTTTCGTGAAAACCCACAATCCGCATTGAGCCAGCGAGCTAGGACTGGGTTTTACCACTCTCTAAGCGCATCTTAAACTTCGTTGGCCCCTAATTCATCTGCACTGCTGTGTGTGTATGTAATTTGCCAATCGACTGTGAAAAAAACCGCAGCGCGCGCGCATTGTACGTCGAATAACAAGCCAGCAAAGATTCGGATGCGCTTACAGAGTGAGGGAAGGGAGAAGGGAGGCTCTTGATCTCCTCATGATGATGTCAAGTCATCACACTACAATCACCCCTTGAAGATTCTCCCCGGTATAGAAAATTACCTGATTACTCCTGAGGTAAATTTAATTTTGCTTGTGCTATTTATAGTTTCGATACATATTCATTTAAATTCAAAATCTGTTTTTTGGACTTGGTACATTAAAAGAAACAGCCATCATCATGCGGTCAAACACCTTTTCGCCCACACGACCATCATTTGGCCTCAAACCCAATGCTAATACCTATATAAAAAGAGAAGCTCAAATCCATGTTATTATTAAGAACTACCTAACCACCCGAGTCACTCATCTTTTTTTACGTGAGGTCATCTTAATTTTGCGATACGAATTTTATTTTAAAACATCAGAATACAATAATAAAAAATAAAAATAAAACATAGTTTTTGTGACAATCCACATTTGGTTTGTCAAGGTAACTCTTTTTTATTTAAACTCGTTTTTCAACAAATTACTACCTGCTAAATTAAACATTACAATTACATAAACAAACACAACCAACAAAATCCGTGTTCTTGATTTATTTACCCACTCCACCATGGGTAAGCGTTTGACCTAGGTTACCTGGATATACCTTTTAATGATAAGGCCGCCCTCGGTACGACTTCTAAAACCTAATTATATAAAAGGCCAGCCGTGTGGTAGGAGCTCATTATAAGAACACTACCAAACCATCTCTTCCCTTGGGTGACGTAGGACGACTAACGGACTAAAGACTGCACATATAGCACAAATAGGGTTGTAGGGTTGTATCTGTACTCTAAAATAGAGTTTGTCCTCTTTGTCATGTAGGCGTACTTTATAATGTACGACACCAATAAAGTACGCTAAAATACTCTATTTACGTAAAAGACAAATATTTGTAAAATGTCACAAAGAGCAACAAAAAATACGTTAATGTTTTAGCGTTTTATTAACGCTTAAATATATTTAAGTAAAATTTTAAACACTGAAAAAAGACGACAACCTCAGGCGGGAATCGAACCACGCACCTTCCGGATCTCAGAGGTGAAAACTTCTAAGATTTGATGAAGCAATGTTGACTAAATACATAAGCATCAAGCACTGACAAATTTCGACGGTTGAAAGCCAGACCTCGGCATCCAAGTGGTTAAGGCAGCCGCCCGGAATGCGGAAGGTGCGTGGTTCGATTCCCGCATGAGGTTGTCGTCTTTTTTCAGTGTTTAAAATTTTACTTAAGTATATTTAAGCGTTAATAAAACGCTAAAATATAAAACATTAATCTATAAACGCAGCTTCATCTTAACCGAATGTTCAAATATTTGAAAAAATATTTCTTTCGGATCTCAGAGGTGAAAACTTCTAAGATTTGATGAAGCAATGTTGACTAAAAAC
Source organism: Scoparia ambigualis (assembly GCA_963921215.1). Taxonomy (NCBI): domain Eukaryota; kingdom Metazoa; phylum Arthropoda; class Insecta; order Lepidoptera; family Crambidae; genus Scoparia; species Scoparia ambigualis. The sequence goes on from OY992526.1 coordinate 20,372,351, forward strand.
ATAAGCATCAAGCACTGACAAATTTTGACGGTTGAAAGCCAGACTTCGGTAGCCAAGTGGTTAAGGCAGCCGCCCGGAATGCGGAAGGTGCGTGGTTCGATTCCCGCCTGAGGTTGTCGTCTTTTTTCAGTGTTTAAAATTTAAAAAAATACGTTTTTAATGACAAACAAATGAATAAGTACACTTTTTTGTGCTATATGTACTTTATTTTTGTTCTAACAAAATTAAAAAATACTTTATTCGTCCTAGAAAAGGTGGCAACCCTACTCTTACCACCTATCAAGCTCAGCTTATTGTTGTTGTGCAGTTGTTGTTTGGTGAAACATGGACTTTGGCAGAGGACTGCTTTTGCAGTCCTCACTGCCTAGTCTCTGACTAACCCTTCGGGGATAATAGCACAGAATCGCTAATAGTAATAGTATTAACGTAAAGAAGGTTCACTCTCTAACGATTTTCACGCGAAATTGAAACGTATCGTGTGACCAAAGCGTTCACATTCAGTTAAGCAACGCTGACTCGATACCGATATCCGATATGACGTCAGGAGCGCGTGCTAGCGTAGGGTTTCCACTTATGGACATATTTAAGTACGATTACGACACGCGACGTATCGAGCGTGTGAGCCTAGCGGCAACCTTAATTGCAACACGCCTGCCTGGAAGGCGCGCCGGCCGAACGTACCTAAACTGCGGAGTGATACCCTGATAATAGTCGTGAGTGTTATACGTTTATCTTGGAAATGTTCTATCCTTTGGCAAAGAACATCAAAACAAGGAGATCGCGAGAAGAATACAACTGGGATGGGCCGCGTTCGGCAAGTTGGACGACATTCTTAAGTCCGCTGAAATACCACAGTGTCTGAAGACCCGCCTATATAACCAGTTTGTTCTGCCTGCCATGACTTACGGTGCCGAGACATGGACGTTCACACAAGAGGCTGTGTACATGATGAGAGTTGCACAGAGAGCCATAGAGCGTGCCATGCTCGGCATCAAGCTTATGGACCGTGTTCCCAACATCGAGATTCGAAGTCGAACAAAGGTCAAAGATGTTGGGAATCGTATAACGGAACTAAAATGGAGCTGGGCAGGACACCTGGCAAGGCGAGGTGATGGCAGGTGGAGTAAGGCGCTAACTGAATGGCGTCTAAGAACTGAACACAGAAACGTCGGTCGTCCTGCGGCAAGGTGGGCAGACGATGTGGCGAACATCGCGAGCTAGACCTGGATGAGATTGGCACGGGACCGTAAACAGTGGCACATACAAAGAGAGGCCTATACCCAGCAGTGGGTGAAGTCAGGCTGTGGATGATGATGATGATGATGATATGTTATATACAAAACCTTAATTTAACTTTTCTAGTTTAGGAATCCGGGTGAAGTGCGCTTCTGTTTATTACTTTTGTTTGTTTGTAAAACTTTCACGCTTAAACCGATAGTGATGCATTTTGGTATACCTAGAGACAGATAGGCCCTAAAAACAGTTAAATTTATACTTTTTTTTTTGCGAAAATTAACGTGAACGAATCCGCGGGCAAAAGCTATACAGAGTAAAGGTAATATCCATCACAATAGAACAATGGGTCAGAGTGGGCCTTAAAAGGTTTTACAGAAAGAAAAATATAGGAGCCGAGCCGCTTCCTTTGAACATCAATTTCTTTTCAAGTTTTAAAAAGCTCCATTCTTATTTTTACATTTAAAAGCTAACGACGTTTGGTACTGATGAAATAATTATACTTACTTATTTGTAATAGTAAAACTCCTGTCCTGTGTTTAATTGCAAGAAGTACAGGATTTTTGTATGCTGCGCCCGGGTTTTGATCACCAACCTAATAAACCTTCTAACTGATGTTAAGACGGCCGGAGTAGTTTATTGTAGTTATTGCTATAGTGTGATGTCTTATGGCTTACTCTTGTGGGGCTCCGCTGGTAATTTTGACGATGCATTTATTCTACAGAAAAGGGCAGTCCGCGCCATATTCTACAGAGACTTGTTGAAGTGTTTAAAAAAATCGATATTTCACTATTGCATCACAATTTATTTTTGAAAACATTATGTACTTATGTCAAGAAGTATGAAAAGACATTTGTTTAAAATTGTGATCGTCATAACTTAAACACTCGTAGGAAAAATAAGCTTGCCGTCCTTAGTTTTAGACTTCATAAAACAGATGGCTCTTAGGTAAATGTGTAAACGTTTTGTAACCAACTTCCACTAAATATTACTGAAATGCCATTACATTCATTTAAAGCCGATGTTAAAATAAAAAGTCCTCAATGAGTCAAGGTTTTTATAAAGTGGAAGATTATGTAAATGACAAATATGTATGAACATAGTGCATGTACGGTCGGGGTCACCTTCGCTTTACCACTTTGCAGCGATTTTCGTATGAAGCGCACCGACCGCCCTTGAACGTGACCGTACCAAATAGACGACGCGGTGTGCAAGGGATTTTGACCTTTACACTGGTAAAGCGACGGAGTCCGCCATTGTACGAGCATAACATATTAGTCATTTGTATATTTGTATTGTAAATGTCGTTACTTCTGTATTATTATAAATCTGTGGAGTGTCTTGCGCCCGTTCTTCTCCACAGCTAAAAGACTTCTTGAATGGGTAGGGTGCACGGAGCAAAAACAAAGAGGAGGTGTTGCAATCAATGTAGTCCAGCAACTATCAATGTAGTCCTGACGTCACACCGTAGTTGAACTACTTACGACCAGGTGTCGCTTTCGTCAGTTCAACTCTCGTTGGCTGGCGAATAGGTTGTTCGTGGCTTATTCAGTATTTTAAAGAATTATAAAAAAATCTCGACCCGAACTTTTTGTTAGCATGCGAAGTGCTGTGTTGTATCGTGTAGTAGTGACACGGATAAAACGAGATCAAACAGAATAAACATATCTTTCCACTCGTAAGTAATATTTAAATTAAATTTATACTTCATCAAATAAAGTTACGACATGCACGACATCTAGTGAAATATAGCAGAACTTTTATGACAGCTCTGCTAATCTCGTAAATTAGGTAGGTACTTGCTTTGGCTACTGGCCACTAGATGGTTTTCTCCTATTTGGACTCCCCCCGCAACCCGCGCAGCTGAGACACTATTATTATATGAAAAAAGTTGTTACAACACCTCCTCTTTGTTTTTGCTCCGTGGTAGGGTGGGTAGGCGGGTGCCTATCCACCCAAATGAAGAAGTAAATTTAAGTTTAGACGATTCAAAATGCTTATTTTAAGTTTACTGAATAAAGAAATTTTGATTTGATTTGATTTGAACCCGTATTAATTTGGCTAAGGTAATGCCCATACCTATCAAATTGTAGCGATGACTTAATTTCCCTTCCGAAAACCTTCCCCCTGGCAATGAACTAGCGTGGCCCATATGGAAGTCACTTAACCGGCTCCGGGCCCAAGTGGGCCGCTGCAGATCGAATATGGCCAGGTGGGGTTATAACTTATACTGCTCTGAACTCTGTCCAGTGCGAGTGTGGCGCTCCCGTACAAGACATGCGGCATCTGCTGTCATGCCCGCGTTGGCCTTACTACACCTGCACGTTGAAAGATCTAAATGAGGCTTCTCCTCCTGGGGTGGCAACAGCGGAATATTGGGCGAAAACTATTTAAGGGTTTGTTGCGTGGATGTTGAACCATCGATAAGACGAAGAAGAACTTAATTTTAATAATCGTAGGCCTTTGCCCAGCAGTGGACCTGTATTATAAGATATAACTCTACTTTACTTTCATAAAATTAATTTCATAAATACACCGAGAGATGAAAAGCGCAAACTGCAACGTCAAATCGATCATGTCACTAGCGCCGTACAGAATTGAGAATTAGCATCTAAATAGGCGAGCGAATCGATCAGACCTCATTTGAAGTCTGAGCACTAAGTTAGCTCTAAGCTGAGGTGGTCTAACCAATGGTTGCAGTTAGATTAAATGTGTACTCAAATACACTTTGAAACTGTAGCGTTTTAATATAAACTAAACATTTAAAAGGGGTGTAACGAAAACGTTAAATTAAATTAAAGGAGATTGACCATTTTTGTATAGACGTTGGACCAAGAGTGCTGCCCAACATTGAATCATTTTATTTTATTTTACTTTATTTGGGAAACATACAATATAATATAGTTTATAAATGTTACATACAATTTTACATACATCAGTTAAGTTTCCACTTATTACTAATACATGAGTTTGAGTACCTACTAAATTAAAGGTACAAAATTAAATTAAAATTAAAAATAAACATTATGGATCCTTACATTCCCTAATATTACGTTTGAAGATAGCGATCGTATCATTAAATATATCCATGTCTATATGAAGTTCATTATAACGTAAACACGACCGGTACAAGAAAGTGTCAGACAAATGTTTGGTGCTAGTAAGGGGGACACTAAATACCTTTTTATTGCGCGAGCTTGTTCGGGGACATCTTAAATTTACGCAACTTAAAAGAAAGGGCGAATCTATGTAGTTGTTGAGTAGCTTAAACAGAAACACTAGATCTCGTTCAGCACGGCGTTCTACAAGCGGTGCAAGATTGGAATGAACAGAATGCACACACTTATAAGATAGATGTTTAATGATTTTTTTCTGTATACGTTCAATGCTATTGATATGTATCTTATACTGAGGGTTCCAAACAGTTGATGCGTACTCCAGAATGGATCTTACATACGAGTTATACAAAAGTATTAAAGTAGAACACTTTTTGAAGTCCTTTCCAGTTCTAATTATAAAACCAAGCATTCGATATGCCCTAGAAGTAATATGACCGATGTGAGTACGAAATGACAATTTACGATCAAGATACAATCCCAGGGCTCTCACCTCGGACACCCGTTCCAATATATTATCACTTAATATGTAATCATATTCAATAGTGCTACGCTTCCGAGAAAATGAAATTACATGACACTTTAGAATAGAATATTTAAATATAACAAATTATTGTTACAGTAAGTATTTAACTTATTAAGGTCATTCTGTAACAATGCACAGTCTAGCGGAGATTTAATAACTCTATATATTTTCATATCATCAGCAAATAGCAACATTGTCGATTACTCAAAAATTGAAGCGATGTTGTTTATAAAAATATTAAATAGAAGAGGTCCGAGGTGCGAGCCCTGGGGCACTCCCGAAGTGACAGGCATAAACGTAGAGCAATATCCCTTTATTGTGACAGCCTGGCTACGATCTCTTAAATACGAAGCCAGCCATCGCAACAAGTCTCCGTGGATGCCAATCTGTTCAAGTCTTTCCAAAAGTAAGCAATGTGAAATTTTATCAAAGGCCTTGGAATAATCAGTGTAAATAACATCAATTTGATACCCTTGATCCATTGCAGAAGCAATTTTATGAATAAACTCACACATATTAGTTTCAGTAGATTTTTTATCTACGAAACCGTGTTGTTCTTCTACTATGAGAGGCCAAAGGATATATTTTATCATAAATTATTTTCTCAAATAGTTTAGGTAATGTGCTTAGTTTAGAGATTGGTCTATAGTTTAGTATATTATGTTTATCTCCAGACTTAAATATGGAAACAACGTATGAAAGTTTCCACACCTCAGGCATCACCCCAGAGCTTAGAGATAAATTAAACAAAAGGAACAATGGTAAAGTAAGGAATTGACGACACATTTTTAAAAATATCGGTGGTATATTGTCAGGACCACTACCCTTATTAATGTCAATCCCAGCTAAATATTTTTCAATGTCAGATTCAGAAATTCCTACACTATTGATGGATATGCTCTTCTCAGCGTTTCACTAGAGAAGGACCAGATTCCGCATCAAAGACAGAATGAAAGTATTGGTTGAAAAGATCGCAAATGTCCTTGCCACTCGATACAATAATACTACCAAAGGAATCAGGAATATTAGCAGTTGATTTTTAAATAATTTTTTTATAATATCTCTTCATGTAAGGAAAGAAATAAAAGTATTCCCATGCTTGGGCAGCACTTGGTCCAAAAATGGTCAATCTCCTTTAAATTTGTTTACGCTCACACCAATTATCTAATTCTATTGAAACTCGATAATATGGTAAGATAACGGATAAATATACATAAACATAGAAAAAACACCAAGACCCGATATCAATCTAGAAAAGCAGTTTTTTTCCAAATTGACCCGACCGGGAATTCAACCCGCGACTCAGAGATGGCGCGATGCCAGATCCGGCGTGCTAACCACTCGACCATGGAGGTCGATAGTTATGCGTAGTATAATAATACTTATCCCTAAAAGATTAGTAAGAGACTAGGCTATGAGGACAGCCAAAGCAGTCTACTGCCATAGTCCACGGTTCACCTAAAACAACTGCACATGTGTTCAGCTTGACAATACGTGGTAAGCCCATCGCCGCTGTTGGATATATGTGCAGTCTTAAGTCCGTTAGTCGCCTTTTACGACACCCAAGGGAAGAGAGGGGTGGGCAGTTTCTTTTAGTAAGCCGGTATACCACACGGCTCCTAATACTAAGTAGGTACCTACTTACTTTGTATGTTTCAGTTTTCTCAAGATTACGCGAACATAACACATTATAAATCAACAAAAGGTACACATTAATTTTACTATTCTCTGTGATGTCATCTTTTGCGGCAAGAAATAAGCAAATCCCTACAACTTCTGAGTTCTTATAATTTATTGCAAATGAAATAACATCTATTTATATACAGAATACCTAAAACGTGTAGGTGGGCTAAATAACAGAGTGAGATAAAGACCAAATCTATTTATTTTACACATTGCCGGTGGACCAGCAGGTACTCTATATACAATCCCTAGGAGTTTTATACATTACCTAGGTAAAGTGTGTAATGGACAATAATAAGCTTAATATTTCATACATTGCCTGGACGTCCCAGGTATTCTATACATTGCCTAAGTATTCTATAGAAAACCTGAATTATACAGATTTCCCGTAACATATACCTAAATAAAAACAATCTGTCTGAAACAACAGTAAGTTTACTCGACAAGTCACTTTTCTGTCTCTCTATTGGTCTCACAACTTAAAGGTTGTACGTTTGAGTTACGTTTTTGGGGGGAAATCGTTTATCATTCAACACGTATCTTATAATTTTTTATTACAGTGTGTCACAAGTGTCACAACTAGCCGTCCGGATTAGTCCGGACATGATCGGCCTTTTAGATTCTAGTCCGTACTTTGTCCGGCTTTGTAATTTGTCCGGATTTTGGAATATGAGTAATAAAACTACATTTTAAATGAAATCAAATAAGTCTTTAATCTTTATTAACTTAAAATTTTGTGACTAAAAAGTCCGGATTTCTATAGAAATGTCAGGCTTTGTGTTAGGACTTTTCAAATTCCTAAATGGTAACCCTAGTCACGATGCGATCTTCAGGAAATCGATCCGGATCGGATGCAAATAAGCAAGACACAATTAATTTTTTAGATCTTTATTAGGTAAATCCATGTAAACCTTGTAAATAGGTATGCATGTGACTGGCTACACACATTTTATGCTTATTTACCTACCCCACAACATTTGTTTATAACAATTTAACAGCTATATCAATCTACCCGCAAAGGTTGCCGCCACACGTTTGTAACAAGTAAACCTAAGCATGTTTTTTCAACAAACCGCGTTTTAATGCATACGATCCAAGCGATCCGATCTTTCAAGTTTTGTATCGATCTGGCAAAAAATCGTATGACCTCGATCCGATCCGAAAATCGCTGGTTCGTATGCCTGCAGATCCGACCTTTCAAAGGATCGGATCGGGTCGGCGCATCCCTAATTAGGTGAATAGTAGCGATGATTTTTTTATATGAAGACCGGCAAATGACTCCATTCCACCTGGTGTTAACTGGAAGTGGAGTCCAGGCGCGAGGACAACTGGTGCAGCGTAAGAGATGTATCAGTCACCCTCAACCTGCCAGCCCACAAAGTGCCTCTTTATCCCTCGTTTGAAGACCCATTTCTTCATGACCTGACTTGCTATTTCTTCGTAAAATTCTCCACGGTGGAACATAATGCTGTCATATCCTTCAGAAGATATCTCTCAGGGTTCCTTACAGATGTCCACATGTTCCGTGCTCTAAGTTATTTCACATCCCTAGAAGTAGAACGAACTTGGGTTAGCACCAGCCGCTGGCTAGAATATGCTCTTTGTACAACACCATAAACGCTAAAGTATCCGACATCGACATTTTTAACGACAATCCGAAAACTTTTAGAGGTAAAGTGCTGGAATATATTACATGTAAAATGTAATTTGCGCGATAAAATAAATTTATTAATTTATTAAATGGTAACAATTTACAATATTGTTAATTTATTATAATGTAATAATTTAATTTTCATTGGTTTCTTTCTGTTTTGCGTAATATTTAATTTTGTATTAATAATATTATTAACGGATTTTAGTAAGAAATTGATTTAATTTATTGTAATATTTGTTTTTTTATTTGCATTTAATTTGTTTCTTTTTTTTAGTTTATTGTGTAATTGTGTATTTTTGGTCAATGATGTGTATGCCTGTTATTGGTTTTCATGTATGTCCAATACTTGTAATCTGTTACTTTTCTGCGAAAATTTGCATGTTAACTTGTTGGTGTACCTTATAATAATAAAAAAATAAATAAAGACGAAGGAGGGAATGCGTATGCCAGTAGACTATTCCATCTTTTGGAGGTGTAACAAAGTAACGAGTCTTGATTCTCGATAATACAAAATTAAATTAGGAATTAAAAAAACAGTCGTGACAAAAGGATTTCATAAAAATAGACACACAAAATTTCTATAGAAGCAAAACTGTAGCAAAAAATTCCTTTTACGACGAAAGTTGTACTCAACAAAAATATACACAATAAACAAACCGTGAACAACGGAGTGCCTTTAAAAAGCATTTATCATTTAAGGCTTCATGCTCCAAGATCTCAACCCGTACAAATACAAGAGTTGTTTTATTTTTAAATGAAAAAGAAAAATTCAAAATAAAAAATAAAAATTGTTCCAGCAGAATACGGCACAGTCGGCACAAAGAATGCGAGTTTCGGCTAATGTTGTAGCGTCGGCAAAAATGAGAAAAACGATATATTACGGTTCTTCCAAAAAAAAACTTTTATCCTTTTCACCAATGTTAAAATGAATTTAATATATTTGCGAAACTATTTAGTGACGACAAATACTAGTGTTTGGTATTTGTTGGGTTTGGTATGGAAACTTTAAAATGCGTAAAAAAAATGAAACAGCTGTTTCATACATTTAGGATGCAAATAGTTGTTCTTTGCATCTTACAGGCCCAGGATTTTTAAAATGTGTTTTAGAAGGTAAACGAGCAGGCGAGCGATGAGCCTGGGCCCTTATTCTGTAACGATTCCTTGTTTCAAAACCACGTTAATTCCTTAAAAAGTTACGATATCTTACCAAAAACGTGTATGCGTTTGACGTTTGTGCGCGGTAAGGTTTAGGTGTGGAATCTATAGATTGCGATACAGAATCAGGGCCCTGATGGAGAGTTGTCACCGCCGCCCATGAACACCCGCAAAACCAGAGGAGTCGAGAACTCGAGATGCTTTGCCGGCCTCGTGGAAAGAGTAGGAATTGCGATTGAGGAGGGGGGAGATATGGCCCTCCGGTACTTTCAATCACCGGACGAAACACAACAGCAACAAGTGCCATTGTTTCACGCCGATATTCCGTGAGAAGGTGGTATAACGCCGGGCGAGCCGGCCCAATTCGTGCTGCAACGCAGCGTGGCTCTAACACTCAGATAATGACGGTGATGCCCAGGATGCGGAATTTTGTACCGATTACAAACGTATTTATTCTGCCGTCTCTACATTGGATGCAACAGGTTTTCGGTACGTTTCGCATGCCAAATTGATTCGATTCCACAGAGAATTTTCGGTATCTGCAATTTGGTATTCGATAACGTGCGGTAGGATTCTGCCCAGAAAGCGATTGAATTGCGACCACCCTAATACCTATTTCTGCCGCCAAGCAGCAGTGTTTTACATTGCTGAGTTCCTATTTGAAGTTTAATAAATCCCAGGCCCTGTAATTTGTAAATTAACTCTAGTAAAATTACAGGGCATACGTATTAGCATATGAACTGCAACTTCAACCTTATGGTTGTCGATTGAAGTATTAATTTCAGGACTAAGTAATAACTTGTGCGTTATTAGTTATTATGCATACACTAGTGGAGTACAAGACTCGAGCTCTCTGAGTCCTTTTACTTAGGGCTCAGATTCGTTTCCAAGCTCGACTCCGAGTTTACGTAAGCATCGGGGCGTAACATTAGAGCTCGATATTTATCTCTAATCTCGCCTTGAGCCCTTGTTGAGGATCAAGATTCAAGTATTTTTTTAAACTCGAGCTATTCTTGAAAGCTCGTGTTCATTTTAACACTCAAGTTCTTGTTCGAGTGGTTGTTCAGAGCGCTTAACTAGACTCGGGACTCCGAGCCTATCAAGCTCACAGAGCCCTGCAAATCTGCCTCGAGTCTCCAAAATGAGAACTCAAAGACTCGAGGCTTGTACATCACTAGCATACACCTCCTTCAAATAAACAAGAAGTTAAGAAAATTCCTCTTCTCATTATCACACTATCTGTATACGAATTGTGACACTGTGTCACTGTGATTACTAGAAATAATTAATTTTTGACCTCTTGGCTCGCAAAATAAGCAGATAGTTTTAAGTAAATTTCTACCAGTACCTACTAATATAAAACTAAGATTACCTGTAAGTAAGTAAGTTGCCTTAGTTTGTATATTATTAGCTCGCATTAGAAACTCGTCCTTTTTAATAAGTAAAGGTGGGTTATCGATATACCCGGGTATATCGATAAATCTCCACGAATAAACCCTGCCCTAATCTTAGTTTCTCATTAGCCCCTAACTGTCTACTGCTCAAATAATCCGGAATTTCTCGCTTAATACGAGATTATTGGACGTCTCCACACCCGGATACCGGATAACACTTGTGACACGGCAAGCCGGATGATCCGCTAACTAATCCAGGTAGACGAGCCGGTGGGCCCACGCCCGGGCGTGCATCAATATTTACCTGCAACAAAGAGAGGGTTACGATTAACAAGGTTCTGGAGGAGAATCAAATCTAAATTATGTAATACCTAATCATCAAATCAAACAATCACAGGAATTAATTTTATAAACATGTAAAATGAAAAGTCACACCAAAATTAAATAAGTAATATGGTAGGTAAGGTAGATTAGGTACAACTGACGCCTAGCAGCAAAGACGAAAAATGCAGTTTTACTTATAATTTATACGCACGCGACTTCGTCTGCGGGGTGTACGCGAAACGAAACGTAAGTCCTATAAATTAACGAAATTCCAAAACACAACAAAAAAAGAATCAGCCAAAAAGGTGCAGCCGCTTTGAATTGATGCGAGAACATACATTCATGGCAATTGATTTAATTTATGTAGAAGATTAAGTCGAATGAGAGATATTATAATCTTAACCCTATTCTTGTTGGCATGGGGCCATATTTGAGAAGCTCAACTTTCAAAAATTATCGTGAAGTGAAAACAACCTTTTTATGTACTTTTTATTTGATAATGGTAAATCATATTCCCCCAAATCTAGATTAAATGGTTTTATAATCTTGACAACTTTGTAATGGTAGTAATACGTGAAATGGCAGATCGATCACAAGCGTCTACGCAACGCAGGATACTAAAAATTAAGTAAGTATTATAATGATTTACGAACTTTTGTGTCGATAAACGGGTGATAGCAAACACGTTATTATATAAGGTGACTGCTAGAAACCGCAAGAAACTTCAAGGGCTGGTCAGGTCAAGTGTCAAGTGTTTTAAACATGATAAAAATGACAAATGAGGTCACATTGCAGAGTAACGTAGGTACTTATCGCCCAGCTGACGCGAACGGGTCAACAGACGGTCGGCCGGCCGGCCGTTGCCCGCGCGTTGTAAATGATTGTTATTTTTAATTGTTTTACATTTTATTTTTCTTATGTTATTGCTTTAAAATAAATTAGATACTTAAAGACTATCCAAATAAAATTCACAAAATGAATTATATTCAATTAAAAATGAAAAAAACACGAATTCCTATTTTGTCATTTTCGTCATGTTTAAAACACTTCACCTGACCCTCGAAGTTTCTTGCGGTTTCTAGCAGTCACCTTATATTTGTTATTAGTAAATCCTATTTTAGTGTTAAACAAACCTACATCACGCCCGAGTCCCGGATGGGTAGGCAGAGACAACAGCTTTCCAACTGCTATACACATTGGCGTTTGTTGGCCCACTGTCGGCCATCGCCATTGTGTAGACGGGGTAAATTGTGCGCCACTATCGACAAATTGCCCGCCAATGTACACCATTACCCCTTCGATCAACAATACAACTAGATATAGGATAAAATGTTTACTAGAAAAAAATCAACCAGTCTCAGGAAGCTCGAGTGGGATTCGAACCCACAACCTTTGGATTGCCGGTCCACAGCAGTGGACCGGCAATCCAAAGGTCGTGGTTTAAACATTTTATTCTTTATCTATATATCATTGTGAATGCAAAAATTTCAACAATAAAGAAATAAAAAAATACAACTAGATGTCAGGTCGGCGCTAAAAATGTGTCTCGGTAAATAAGAGCGCACTTGAGAAGTGAGCTCTTATTTTCTCGCAAGGCAAACAGGAAAAAGTACTTTGTTTGTTGCCACATAAGGTTGATTTCATCACTGAATATTATTGACGTCTTTTCTTTTTTAAGTGACAGGAGTAATTTATTGCTTTGAAGAAGTATTTATTCACGTGGACAGAATTTTGCTTTAATTTTGTATGTGACGCGTTATCTAGTTGGTATTGTTGATGGAAGCATTACCCCGTCTACACATTGGCGATGGCCGGCAGTGGGCCAACAATGGCCAACATACGCCAATGTGTACTGGAGCCTTAACACTCTTTTTTTTTCACTTTATTTACTCTAAACACATTCTTCATACAAGACAGTCATAATTACAAAAAATTGCAACAAAGACCCACTAGCCTACGATAAATTATACACCAAATGTCTAAATACCTGTTTAGCATACATACCGTAACACACCACAATTTGGTCCGCATTCGGGGCCTCATACAATACACCCTTTAATGGACTGTGTTTTTGTATGTAAATTTAATGCGTGCGCTCACCCCTCTCGTTAGGGTTGTCACGTCATAGGGGTAGAAAATGTTTACCTCAATATTATATTTACTTTAACGAATGTCATTGATTGTAATAAAAGTATGTGTACTAAGATCGTAGCAAACGGGAAGCTGTGACAAAAGAATTGTGTAACTGGCTGTCGAAAGAAAAATCATAACTAATAAATCAAACATGATTTTTAATCTAGCCAACACCATCTTATCTGAAGTCCGCGCGGAGCGCTGGCGAGATGGAAAGATGGCGCCATGACAACATTGTTAATAGAATTATTGTCAAAGTCAAAGTCAAAGTCAAAATATATTTATTCAATAAACTCAATTAATAAGTACTTTGAATCGTCCAAATCTTTTTTAACCAACCACCCATTCAGGACATCATTTTTTAACTGTGGCAAAGAACGGGCGCAAGAAACCACAGCGCACAGAAGCAACGATATTTACAAAAAAATATATATATGTCGTTACCAGGTCATAAAATACAAAATATGAATTTGAATGTAAATAGTTTAATTAAATATGGTGCTTTATTAATTATAGACAATTAGAAATTTGTAGCTGTTGGAGTACTTGGAGCATTTCAGACCCAAGCTGTTTTGGTCATCTGTGTAATCTGACACTTTATAATAAACTTTTTTATAAAGCTTTTCTTTGATTTTGATTTTAAATTTATCAAGATCTAATTTCTGAATATCACTTGGTACTTTGTTGTATAATCGTACACACAGACCCTTAAAAGAATTATTTGTTTTATGGAGCCTCGTATAAGGTACTGCTAATTTGTCCTTACTTCTAGTGTTAAATTTGTGTGTTCCAGATACTTAGCCAGTTCCTTAGCGATTGAGGATTCCGGGCGAAGCGCGCTTCCACCTATCGTCACTTACCATCAGGTGAAATGATGGCCAGGTGCTAACACGTAAGTAGGGAACAAAAAAACACCCCCAAATTTAACCATTTCAAACGAAGCTCTCCATAGCTCGCCATAGTACACCAACACAAGCAATCACCCGCGGAACACGTCGCTGCATAATGAATGACACAAATCGCGGAATAAGTAATGGCCCATCGGCCAACCCTACCCTATACAGCAGCGCCGCCCGGCCGGCGAGCGGCCAAGATACGAAACCTTTCAATTATTCAGCTTAATTTGTTCGAATGTGGAAGCTCACGCCTCGGTACAATGTACGGCGAATAGGGCGAAACAGTTACAAAGAAAAATTACTTTTAATTATAGAATCAGAATTAATATAATTTATTCAGTTTAGGCCAGGGATGCACAGACTACGGCCCGCGGGCCGCATGCGGCCCGCCGGTCGAATACTGGTGGCCCGCCGACAGCAAAAATAATACTCTCGTACATTCGAAAATATTGAGTTCTATTCCAGAATAAAACCAATAACCATTGTCTTTAATTACCTATACTTCTGGTGGCCCACCATCAGTTCATAATTTGCCCGAGTGGCCCCTAGTCTTAATAAGTCTGTGCATCCATTAGGCCATGTTTAGGCTAAAGCACTATAAATGTCATTAAGCCATAAGCCATCTGCTCGTAAGTCTGCACGGGCACACGACACATGTTAATTTACCCCCAAACCCGCATTGAGCCAGCGCGGTGGCCCAATCTCCTCATGCACTGCTGTCAGTGTGGGAAGGCCTGTTCCCAGCAGTGGGACGTTTATAGGCTGATGATGGGGCGTAATATCTGCCGAAGGTAGGACGATTTTTGGAGCAGGAATGCCTCAATAGCTCAATCGGTAAAGCAATGAACTTTTAATCAAACGTGCTTGGTTTAAAATCCCCTGGTTTCTTCTTCTTCGTCTTCAGCCAATAATAACCCACTGCAGAGACCAGAAGATTTTAAACTCTTCGCCCTCAGAGACATTGCCAAGCTTATGGCAGTATTTTTCACTGGTCGCAGAGTGATAGGACGGGGTTGGCCAAAAGATCTGCGAGAGGGAGATCTCTGCAGGCCACCAAGATAAGATAAGAACCCACTGCTCAGTGTAGTACTCCTCACAAGCACGCCATTTAACCAGCTTTTTTTAAACTAGTTCTTCCCCCTGAGTTTGGTGATGTCGTCCGTCCATTTAGCCTGGGTTTAGAATCCTCTAAATCTGTGTAGTTCTAGCGCCACATTTGGTACTAATCGTTTACCCAAACCCTTAAATAACAATAATTTAAAACAATGTATTCCTCATCACCATCATCATCAGAACGACCACTATTAGACAAAGGCCTGTCCCAAGGATCTCCACCACGACGGGTTTTGTGCTGCTCGCATCCAGCGGCTACCCGCAACCTTCACCAGATCGTCGGACCACCTTATTGGTAGCCTACCTAAACTGCGTTTTACGATACGCGGTCGACACTAAAGAACCATTCTGCAATAACAGCCGTCTCGGTTCTACGAGCGAGCCATGCATTGAATACCGGTGGCTGGTCTTAGGGCCCTATTTCATTAGGACACCATGGCGGCGCAACCAGTCGCCGCCACCAACAAAATGTATACGGCTGCAAGGAGGGTATCTCATCCGGCTACCAATTGGTTACGCTAGAGCTGTATACATTTTGATTGTGGCGGCGACTGGTTGCGCCACAATGGTGTCCTAATAAAATAGGGCCCCAGGACACCATGGCGGCGCAACCAGTCGCCCCCACCAACAAAATGTATACGGCTGTAAGGAGGGTATCTCATCCGGCGATCAATTGCTTGCGCTAGAGCTGTATACATTTTGATTGTGGCGGCGACTGGTTGCGCCACAATGGTGTCCTAATAAAATAGGGCCCTTAGATTTATCATTTTTGTACAAGGTGCTCGCTCTCAGAGGTGTAATTGATTATCCACCTTTACGGGGGCTGATTAACTTAAAGAGTTCCACGTTGTCCACCCCGGCGCCCAGTTGGTTTACTCTGTCCGCCTGTCTCTAGAACCAATTTGAAATGTAATGCCGCAGTTGCTAGACTTTCGAGAAATTATAATAGGTTGAGTCACTCCATCGATATCTTCAGTGACAGCCTCAGATCTTATAAGTCTGAGGTAGTCCGAGTATTATGTGGCTAGGATATTAAGCTGACTTCTTTTTATTCTTGAAGTTTTACTTTGATTTAGTATTTTTAGTTTAATTTTGCTTGTGTTGTCAGATGTACCGTCACTTTAATTTTAATTATTATTTTTTAGTCGCACGCCGCTGTGGCATCTAAAAACAGTGGTTTTTTATTTGTGTTGTGTCCTTTTAGATCTGCATGTATTGTAACTGTTACTGATTGTCCTTAAACATACACACACATATCAAGTCTGTAAAATACATTATTTATTTACATTAGACATAAAAACTTCCACAAAGATAAAATAAAGAAAATAAAAGGAGATAAACTCCGCAATATGCTTTAGTGTCGTAACGTTCGTCTTTTTTACTATTACGAGTACAACTTCCTCGCCTCGCACCAAATTAAAAATGGACATACCAATTTGTACATACAACCTTTTGCAGGCGGGAGGGGCCGAAAGGTAATCCTGGGAAAATCGCGGCCGCCTTAAATATTCGATACGAGGCCTTTGTTTCTTAGCACCGCGCTAAAGGTTCGTGCCGTCCCGTCCGTCCGTCCGTTCACATCCGTCCGCGGAGGGTGTAAGTGTTTATAAATTAACACCAGTAGGTAATTGGTTTCGATCGGTAACGCTACCCGAAACCATCGGTTTTTTATTTATCACTATATGAAGGGTTAAGTGTTAAATATATGATCCACTTTCGGGTAAGATTTCCCCCTAGACTGACTTTTTTTTTTTAATTATCTACTGTTCTTATTAAAATATTTAAATTTTTAGATGAAATAGAAAACATGGTACATGCAGGTGTGGCAATTATAAATGCCCTAACACGTTTTGGTATTCAGGGCATTCAAATATTTTAGAAAGCTAATACAAAATATAAACTACATAAGTCCTACTTATCTGAATTAGAAAAATTAAGATGAATAATGTCTTTTTAATCTTTAGATTTTTATTCAGTCAGTCTAAGGTAATTATAGTTAGATCTATGAACACTTGTGGGAAATAAAATAAAAAGTAATCTAATTCAAGTATGTATATACTTTCGATATGTTCCAATTATGACTACTTCTCTCATAACTCGTTTCTGCTTATTTCAAATTAAAAAGAATCTATTTTTTCCTCAGATATTACGGCTAGTAAATATTTTGAAGACATGCTATGAATAATAATTATTGTCATTGTCAATCAAAAATAGTTGGCAGCGAAAGACAAAAAGTATTAAACATTTTCTACATAATTACATACGATTACCTACATTACAGCAAATTCTAGGTAACAGCCATAATCATAATTTATTCAGCCATCACCAGTCCCTACACAATATGACATTACTCCTCAATAAATTGTCATGTATAATTTGTCTACTATAATAGGCAGCTTGTGTGACGTGTATCGATTATTTGACATCGACCTATTTGTTACTTACAGTTAAGCACCTTCTGTCTAACAAGAATTGAGCTGGAAACATGGTGGGTTACATCGACTGCCATCTTGCGATAACGGATTTACGTGTCTTCCGAAGCACGAGGTGTTTTTAATTTGGTCACCCATCCAGCGACCTGGCATTGTGAACGTTACCTATGGGTGCGCAGTCGCGACAGTGCTGCTCTCGTTGAGTCTTCCCTTTATGAATTTAGAACCATGTAAAGGGAGAAAGCAAAATTTCCACCCAGCACTCTTTACATGCGTTGGAAAGAGTAGAACTAAATCCTACTTGAAAACCCTAGTGGCCTACAGCCCTAGCGCCCTACTAACAGCCCTAGCGCCCTAACAGCCCTAGCTAGCCCTAACCATAAGTTAATAAATAAAATAAATAAGAATGCTTGTACCGGTCGATCTAAGGTAACAAGCGGAAAGTGGAAGGAAAAAGGTATAAGGATGGATTTTCTCACTGCCAGTCAAGCAGGCTCACAAGACTGATCAGATATCTGACGGCTAAAGGTGTCTTTAAAAAGCGAGAGGATTTGTAGGTGATAGGTCGATTTGTCAACCGACAGAGTAACAACGTCTGAAGTCCAGTTACCAAGTGTCTAATTTTAAATTACAATGCTTTTTTATACAATTTTATTTACAAACATGTGTGGGTAATAAGATTTAGATGCTGTATTTATTTTGACAATGCAACAACATTATTCTGGGTCAATTCCGTATTCCGCGCTGTGCTGTGAGCTGCATGCTTACGGCACGTGAACAAACCAAATTCACATAAAACGCCCGTAGTGCACTAAAGAAACATCTTTTAGATATTACGTATATTGTATTTGTATCTATGTGCAAGTAGCAGATATTATGATTATTGCCTAAAATGGCCACAATTAGAAATAACGCGCCCTTGAATGCGCCCTTAACGGGCAAGATCTGAAACTACACAAACACCCCCAGCCGCTGCGCCGCCATCGAGCTTCTCAAGCTCACCAGACCATTCCGTAACTCGACATAATTCCTATGACGAATTATGTCATCATAGTGTTCAAACAACGTCATCCGAGGAAGACATTAATATATTATAGCGTGCAGTAACAAATCCGGCGAGCGTGTTAACGTTAACCGCCATTCGATTCTGGGAAGCTGTCGAACATATTGAACACGTGTACCGCGCGTGTTGCAGACTTGCAACTAACAACGCAACTGCTGCCGTTACGGCGCGGCCACGACCTTGCCGCTGTGAGCGGAGCGGAGAGCGGATACTTTGTTTCGTACGTCCTTTCTGTTAGCATTGACTAAGACTTCTGTAGTATACTGAGACTTTTGACGAACTCCGTGGTCGAGTGGTTAGCACGCCGGGTCTGGCGTCGCGCCATCTGTGAGGTCCCGGGTTCAATTCCCGGTCGGGTCAATTTAGAGAAAAACTGTTGTTCTAAATTGATTTCGGGTCTGGGTGTTTTTTCTATGTTTATGTATATTTATCTGTTATCTTACCATATTAACGAGTTTCAAAAGAATACTCATCTTGGTCTAAATAATTAGTGTGAGCGTAAACAAATTTATTGTTTTATTTATTTAGTTTATCGCGTAATGGTCCCGACGCGCCCGACGGTCGTGGCCGGGCCGTAAGGCGCTGCGCAAACGTAGTCACTTTCGGATTGCTGACACGGGTCATACATACGAGGGGCGTTCAAAATATTCTCGGTATTGATACGTTACAACCTCTTTTATATATATATTTGTTATTGGCCGCTAAGATTCATCCATTGACATTAAAAAAAAGTAAAATTGGAACCGAGATGTTCTTTTGTTTTTCTGCAATTGCCGAACAAACATGAACACCATGAGCGAATTAACAATTTTAACGAAATTAGAGCACCGATCCGTCATAAAATTCTTGACAAAACAGGGTAAAATTCAAAAAACCATAAAAGAGGAAATGGATTGTGTTTACCGTGAGTCTGCTCCTTCTTTATCTACTATTCAAAAATGGTCAAGCGAATTTAAGCGTGGAAGGGAGAGTATTGAAGATGGCCCTAGACCTGACCGGCCTGTAGTGGCTACCTCACAAGAAAATATTGATAAAGTGGAAAAACTTATATTGGAAGACGGCCGAGTGAAGGTAAAATCTATAGCTCAAGTAACCAATCTCTCTATTGGTACCGTACATGACATTATACATGACCATCTTAATATGTCAAAAGGAAGTGCAAGATGGGTTCCGCGAATGCTGACGCTTCTTCAAAAGGATATGCGTGTGGCTTGCTGTTCAGATTTTATCGACCTGTGTGGTGAAAATCCCGATGAGGTGCTGCAAAAAATAGTTACTGGAGATGAAACCTGGGTTCATCATTATGACCCAGAGAGCAAACAGGAGTCCATGCAGTGGCACATTAAGGGTTCAGCTCATCCCAAGAAGTTCAAGGTAATCCCGTCAGCTGGCAAGGTCATGGCCACAATATTTTGGGATTGTGAAGGAGTTTTGCTTATCGATTATAAAGAAAAAGGTGTAAATATCACAGGGCAGTACTATGCTAACGTTATACGTCAATTAAGAGATGCGATCAAAGAAAAGAGGCGAGGAAAGTTAACCAAAGGTGTTCTGCTTCTGCATGACAACGCCCCTGTCCATACTGCTCATATTGCAAAGGCAGCTATTGTTGAATGTGGGTTTGAAACTGTTACTCATCCACCCTATAGTCCGGACTTAGCCCCAAGCGACTTCTTTTTGTTCCCCAATCTTAAAAAGGATCTGCGTGGAAATAAATTTTCTGACGATGAAGCGTTGAAGACAGCCGTGGAGGAGCATTTTTACACCAAAGATAAAAAATATTTTTATGAGGGATTAAAAAAAATAATTGATCGATCTTATAAGTGTATGAACATAGGGGGGGAGTATATTGAAAAATAAAAATATCAAACTTTTCGTACTTGTTTGTTTTTATCCACATACCGAGAATATTTTGAACGCCCCTCGTACATACATACACAATACATTTACGACTATTTATCCCCGAAGGGTTAGTCGGAGACCAAGAAATGAAGACCGCAAAAGCAGTCCTCTGCCATAGTCCACTTTTCTCAAATAGCAACTGCACATGTGTTCAGCGTGATAGGCGGTGAGCCCATCGTCGCTCTATGCTGTGGGATGTATGTGAAGTCTTGATTTATGCTTCGTTCGTCCCATAACACTATTGAAGTTGTGCTTCGTCCCAAATTACAAGTATAGTTAAAAGTAAAGTAAAAAAAATGCTGATTGTAGATACCTACAATAAGAGTAAAATTTGGCATATAAAAAAATTTGAGAGTAAAATAATTAAACTAATATTTTGGGACGAAGGAAGCATATTGTTTGGGACGAATCAGGATTTTCTTATGTGGGGCGAACGAAGCATAAACCGAAGTCTTTGGTCTGTCAGTCGCCTGTTACGACACCCTAGGGAAAAGATGGAGCGGAAGTATTCTATTAATCAGCCGCTACCAGCACAGACCGACACATGACACCATCATACGTTGACAATATAACCAATACTCCCCCAAGTCCCTCCAGCATAAGACACTCAAAATCCTTCATAGGCGAAGGCTCCCTGGGACGAAGTAAGATCATATGCGGAGGTAGCAGAAGGCAGGCCCGATTAGTCACCGGTGCCCTGACTAGGCACTATGCCACAAAACAAATGCTCCACTAAAGACAACCTGTGCAGGGCATGTGGAGGGGAAACGGAGTCCATGCAGCACCTACTGTGTAACTACGACTCTTTTGCCAGAAAAATAATGAATCTTCTGGGATCGGCCTACCCGAAACCAGAAGTTTTAGGCTCTTCGCCCTCAAGGACATTGCCAAGCTTATGGCAATTATCTTCACTGAGGAGGCAGAGTGATAGGACGGGGTTGCACAAAAGATCCCAATGGGTCGACGCGACGTGCTGCTGCGAGAGGGACACCTCTGCAGGCCCCACTAGATAAGATAAGATAAGTCCCTCCATCTCTCTCAGTCCTGAGCCATGCACCTTATGCCAGTCAGTCTGGTGTGCGGCCAGATAGTCTAAACGTAACATTACAAACAAAAAAATTAACCGCCAAACATATTAAAAATATTCATCAACGAAGAAAAAAAGTCTAAGACAGATCGATGTTAAAGTGTTTATTATTAAAAACCTTGTCGCCTGTATGCGTGTGCGCATGACATATCGTGTTGTGACACCCGCCGAGGCGCCGATCGACCGTTGCCGCCAGTGATTTATAAACGAGGGATTTACTTACATGTTTTTTTTATATTCACCAACACTTTATCTTGTTCGGTTTACCAGATGAGGTGACAAGTTTTTAGTTTAATTTTTTTTGGTGTGATTTATTGACATAGAGATTTATTAAAATAGAGAGCAAGCTTTCTTAGCATGATTAGAATTTTATAACATACTAGCGGCCGCTCGCGGTTTTACCCGCGTGGTTCCCGTTCCCGTGGGAATATCGGGACAAAAAGTATCCTATGTGTTAATCCAGGTTATATAAACTATCTGTATGCCGAATTTCATCCAAATCCATTCAGTAGTTTTTAAGTGAAAGAGTAACAAACATCCATCCATACTTACAAACTTTCGCGTTTCTGATATTAGTAAGACTAGTAGCCCCGAGAGACGTTGTCCTGTCCAAATCACAATGACAACTCAACTGACAGGAAAAAGATAAATGTCGCGAAGAAGTAAGAAAAAGGAGTTTCTCCCGTGTTCTTTTCGCAACAACACGTGTTGTGAGACTCCATTTTAATTCAGTCTACCGTAAAATACTAAATGTACTAAAAATATAACACTTACCACTTGTAATTGGCTTAATGCTAAACGCGAAGCCATTAATTAAGCTATAATAATAAAATAGTAAGAAAACTGGAAAAAGATTTTAGCAACCAAATATGTAATACTTACCTACCTATATTGCACGACGTCTTTTTACGTTGACTTATAGTAGTATTTTAAGGATTTTTACTATTTTTCTCACCGTTTATTACATCTTCCCTGAACTTTCAGAAATATTTCAAGATCCAAATTAGCCAAATCGGTTAGGCCATTCTCGAGATTTTGCGAGACAAACGAACAGCAATTCATTTTTATACAACTTGTAACAGAAAATAATTGCTAACCCGAAAATGGTAGATAGAGACCATCAAACTGAACAACTTTTACTATGAGACCAACTGTGAAATTGCAGAAAAAAAATCAGCTGCTACACATACTTTTGGATATTTTCTTTATTAAGTTTTGTATGAAACAGCTAATTTTATTTTCGCGATTTCAGAGTTGGTCCCGTAGTAAAAGTTGTTCAGTTTGATGGTCTATCTACCATTTTCTGGTTTAGCTATTAATTATGTTACAAGTATACAATGTATAGATTTCTGCGTACGTAAAATACTGAAGATACTATTTTTTTTAATATACACGACTATTGTCCCCAAAGGTTGGTCAGAGACTAAGCAACGAAGACCGCAAAAGCAGTGCACACTGCAACACGGCACACCACATAACAACTGCACATATGCTTAGCGTGATAAGTTCTTGTGAGCCCATCGCTGCTCTATGATAATAGTTGTATGAGCAGTTTTCAGTACGTCACTCGCTTTTTAATAATGAGTACCTATAATTTTAATAATGAGCCTGATACCTATTTTTCTTTTGAAAATTTATCAAAACATCTTTAATATTAAAATTTTGCATTCATAATGCTCTAAAGATTTAGGATAAAATGTTTATTAGAAAAAAATCAACCAGTCTCAGGAAGCTCAAATGGGATTCGAACCCACGACCTTTGGATTGCCGGTCCACTGCTCTAACCGCTGAGCTACCGAGACCCCAGAAGACTTGCTGAATTTTTCCTAGTAGTTTGATTTACGCTGCAAGCCAGCGGTATTACGTCACTGTGAAGTCTACCCTCACAGTCGAAAGAAATACTATTGCAAGTATTTAACAATCGATAAAGACGTAATTGCTATAAATATCTTTAATATTGAAATTTAGCATTCACAATGCTCTAAAGATATGGGATAAAATGTACTAGAAAAAACGTAATCAAAACATCCTAAATCTAAATTATTTTTATAATTAATTGACATCTCTCACTCAGTAAAACTATTCCACTCACTACACTTTAAAAGCGATCTAAAGCCGCCCGCCCCCACACAAGTCAATAGGAAACGGTAAGCCAACGACACGCAAAGCCTTCGCCGTTCAAATCAAACAGACCACACAACAACAACAACAACTCGGTAGGAAGCGACCGGACTCTGTTGCGCTCCGGTCCAGCCGCGAGCTCTCACCGGAAATGAGTTGGTATCGGCACTAAGGACACAGTTAATACTATGCTAGTTAGAAAAATAGTGTTTCGTTGCATTTTCTAAGCCTGTCGCTATAGAAATAACGTCAGCATTTATATAAATAGGGCACCTAACAATAGAAATATTTATTTATTGTAATTAAGACAGACAACAGCACTTTAGGCTATGCCTCTCGTAATCTGTCAAAATTATTCGATTGATTTTTAACTCTCGCTGTTGAGCGCTAAATTCAAAATCACTAGAATAATTTTGACGTTTTGGGGTATTCTGACATGCTGTTGTCCGTGCATACTAATATTTAAAACTAATATGAACAAAACAAATCTTAAAAATAACTATTTTTATAGATAAACTCACTAAACCCAGCACAATAAATAATATGCAATCTACCTTTTAGGAATTGGGTCAGTTCAGTGACCAGCAGACCAAAACCAATTAAACAAAAACGAGGTTAAAAATCGAATTCAATTATAAAAAAAAATCCAAAAGGCCTGATACAAAATTATATTACATTGTTACAAAATCAAAGTAACTTGCAAAGCGCATACTCGGGCATCACGAGCCGTCGCAAACGCAAAGACGAAAGCCCTAGACTTTTACGATGTCTTTTGTGAGCGAACTTTCCGAAATGAGGGCTTTAGGTACTTGAGCGCGTATAAGGTTGGCAACTTGGCACTGACACGAAACGTAACTATCAAAATATAAATTGTTTTACGAAGCATCATCATATAACCACTATAACATACCACCATAACCGCCACCTTAATAAAAGTTTCAAACAAGGATTTCGGGGAGTAGTGCTCTACTTACATCCAAATGATGTTAAAATGTCAACAGATTTACTATAATTTGACATAGACATCGAACCACATGGGTAAGTCGGACTACGATAAAATTAAATTATGAAACAACAATGGCCTAAGTAAAGAACCATGAGGGGCGCCAAAAAAAACAATAAAGAACTTAACACTTTGATATAAACAAATAATCAAAAAGGATGGCGAGAATTCAAGACTGTCTTTATACCTGAGGAATCGCACAACGATGGATGTTAGAATTTTCGAAACAGAGAACACACTTGTCAGGAGTGTCCCCAAATGTCGCTAGAAAAAAACTAGCATCCATGCGTCCACTTAAAACTCTATAATTCGTATTCCATCACTTACTACAAAGGTCCCGAAAACTGCAGTAGGAGGCCCACATACAAGTCCTTTGGCACAACAACTCAAAATCATAACAGCTACCCCTTTATAACCTTGCAAGCATTGAAGAATCACTAATTGGTTAACTACTCCGTTAGTCCAAATTAAAACTATTTAGCATACCGACAGCCCTGAGAACACCTCAGCTTGTATTTTATTTTTCACGACTTCAAAATCCGTCTCGAAGTGTCCCCGAGACGGGACTTTAAATGTTTGGAGTCACGAACTCCGCGCAAAGGTGCGACTAAGTCTTGCCGTTAAAACATCGTTTGGGAGCCCCATCTTAGCACATAAATGTGTTGTTTATGCTACATAACTTATTAAGGGCAGACTTGCAGGCAAGTCTTCAGTTAATATCATTTTAGTATGCAACGAAGAAACACTATCTATCATCCCACCTGAAGGTAAGTGATAATAAGACTGAAGGTAGATGCGTACCCAGGAATTATGAAATAATGAGGTAGCCTTACATGTATTAATATTATTATTATAAGCCTCATATATGTAACTGCAGTAAAATTATTGGGGGTCAAAGTTGCTCGCGTCCGTAGGTTTACCCTTGAGACCCTACACGTGATCCCTGGGTGGTGCTAAATGAGTGACACCAACTGAGTGGTAGAGCCACGCTGCGTTGCAGCACACATTGGGCCGGCTCGCCCGGCGTAATACCACCCTCTCACTAATATTCGGCGTGAAATAATGGCACTTGGTGCTGTTGTGTTTCGTCCGACCAGTGAGGGTTCCGGAGGCCCTTCCCCCCCCCCCCTCCTCCCAATTCCTATTCCTTCCTTAAACCTATTCCTCCCTTAAAGGCCGGCAACGCGTCTGCGATTCCTCTGGTTTTGCGGGTGTCCATGGGCGGCGGTGATTACTCTCCATCAGGTGACCCGCCTGCTCGTTTGCCTCCCTCTTTTATAAAAAAAAAAAAAAAAATACATTCCTCTCTTTTTCCATTCTTCCTTATGTTGAGCAATCTAAGTCCAATCCAATAGGAGGAAATCTACTCATCCCGTCATACCGTTTTGGGCCTACCGCGCCGCGCCCCCTATGGTTGTTCGAGAACCACTTTGTTTACTTTGTACTAACTTATCGTCCATGTGAGCAATGTCTGAATGTAATACGATTGTACGGTTATTAAATTTAATGTAATTATTTTTAATCACGGACTCACGCAGATCAAATTATTTACATTAATTTAGTCTTTTGGTAACAGTCATAGTCTTATACTGCGAACAATTATAATTTGAGCGGATTATTATTTCTCAACTCATTCACTACCTAGAGGATCACTCGCTGCTCCATGATCACCAGTATGGGTTCAAACCCAAGCGATCAACGGGTTATCTTCTAGCGTACGTTACTCAAGCATGAAGTGAAGCGATCAAGACGCTTTGACACACGGGAGGTCAAGTTTGATAAAATAATAATGCTGCGCTACAACTTCATCCTATTATAGCCCTTGCGATCGCAATCATGGTTCGATTCGTTGCACCGAATCCCACATCGCTTCCAGCCCCGATGCCAGCTATCGATCAGTATTTAAATATAGCCCGTCTAGACTTACGGCTCTACGTGTATATTAGGGACTGGCATAAATTAAGGGAGGCCTAAACTCCAGCAGTGGGTGGTTGCGGGCTGATTGATTGATTGATTGTGTATATTAGGTCAATCAAACGCGAAAGGTGTAAAATTAAACCTTGATTTTCATATAGTCTATTTTATGAACCATTTTTATACAGATTTTCACCAGTCCAATTATATTGTTGTCAGCACTGTTTTGTCTATGGATATGGCTAATGAGTGTTTAAGTTTTATTTGTATTATTTTAACACCTTTATAACACATGTTTTGCACTTTGTTTGCAATGAAGATTTATATTTTGTATTCGTACTTAATCTTAACTATGTTATACTCGTAGTTGTTCGCACCTCAGATTGTAGTGTCTATACCTCCTCTCTCAACCGACTGGATGTCTGAAAGAGATAGATTTAAAACGATAAAATCTTATTACCAAATTGTTACTTTAATATTTGTTGTAGGTTTACTTTAATGTTTATGATGAAACAATAAAGTAGTAGTAACAAAGAAGAAACAAAGAAGTAGTAGTAGTATCTACATATCTACCTAAATAAATAAAATCAATTGCCGAAATGTTTGTACGCGCATCACTTCAGAACGGCTGCACCTATTTAGCTAATTTTTATTTTGTTGTGTTTGTAATTGTCAGGACGAGGTTTGTATGAAAGATTTTTTTTTAAATTCGTTACGGGGTACGGGCTGTTTAGGCAGACAAACACGCGGGCGGGCCGCTAGTCTAACATAAATATGAATAACAGAATAAAAAATATATCAGTCTTATCTTTACATCATCTCTCTCACCTTTCCTCTAGTAGGATTTAAACTTGATACGTCGCCTAGATTGTTTTTTAGAAATTTATTTTGAGATTGTGGTCTAGAACGGATCCAGTACAAAAAAGCTCAATTATAAATAACAATAAAATCAACAATTTGATGTCACTTATATTAGTCAGCCTTAAGTTCAATCCAATATCTGAATGTATTTTGGACAGTTTCCATCAGCACTCTCTTTAAAGTGGGATTATTGTCTAGCTAATCGAGTCCATCCGCCTCCAACAAAACAACTCAAACAATTTCAAAGTCTAATTTGAAACATAAGTCTCAATCAAACTAGTGACTAAACGAATTCGTTGCAGATTAGCTAAGTGATTAACATCAAAACTTATAACAAACTAGCGGAGGCCCGAATCTCGTGACCCCGAGGGAATTTCGGAAAATGTAGTATTTGTATCTCTTGCATGCGTGCTAAAAAAGACCTGCCTGCAAAATTTCAACATTGTAGGACCAGCAGTTCATATCAGCCTCTACGTCCCAGAGCTGGTCACATGGACAATCCCGCTTGAACAGTCAGTCAGACAGGACATATCCTCTTATATTTATAGTAGATTCATGGTCATGATCACCACTGCTGGACAAACGCTTCATCCAAGGATCTCTACAACGACCGGTCCTACGCAGCTCGCATCCAGAGGATACCCACGACCATCACCCTAAAGAAGAATTCTTTAAGTATAGAAAAGGAGAATAATCCTTTTTACTATGGGAGTTAAGCTAGTTTATTAGCTAGCTAGCGTAACACAGCGCTTTAATGAAATTAATAATAATCAATAGCAGCAATGCTCTGAATAATGAAGAAAAAATTACATAACAATATCATGCGGGAGTTTGAAGCTATCTTCATTTTTAGCTTAAGACTTTATGTTTATGTTTGTATTTTGAGGTTATGACAACTGTTATCGTATGACTATCAGTTCAGTTCAGCATTTATTTATCACTTGACTCTTAACGCGGCGAAAACCTTTTTTAACAGTAATCATTATAACTTAAGAGAACACTTTTGATATGTGAATGATTAAGACGCAATAGATATCGAATAGGCTGGTTTGGTTATTCTCCTTTAGTGTGGTATCGCCCACCACTTCAAGAAACTGGTGTGATATATGTATGTATTAGTACTTTTGTCCAATTACACGCTATCTTTGGCAATCTGAAGCATTATTCAATAAGCGTGCTGTTCTAAATGTCTCTACATATCTTGGGAGATATTTTCGTCGCGTCAAGCCGCAACTCGTGTCGAGCGACGCGACGGCGACGTCTATTTGCGTAGTGACGGACGGACGAGCGATACAATTTGTTGGTAATCATTTATGGCGAAGAAAGACAGTTGAAAGCTTCTGACAATATGGGCTTTAAAGTATTCCTCATACTTGAACCGTCCAAAAAGGAAATTAAAATGCGAATCGGAGGAAGGAAGTTGTTTAAGATGATGGTAATTGAAATCGGCGATGACCACATGTTAAAACTGCATAAAGTAAAAGGTAATTTAAGGTAATAAATAATTATCAGCATAATTATAAACATCCCACTGATAAGATATTATTACCTCTACCCACAGAAAAGATTTGAAAAGATTAAGCCATTCTCATGCTGCATACATTGGTGGTAATAGTTTTAACTTTTGTTTTAATAATATTATATGGTGTTTGTTCGGGCGATAAAGTAGTAGTAGTAGTAATACATGACATATAATTAAATAATTTGAATGTGACAAATGTCTTTTATTAATAAGAAAATAAAATATGATCAAGAAACATTTATTTAAATTACAAATATCAGAATCATCAATAATAAAGTAACTCGTATCATAAAAGATAATAATTTCTCAAATGACTGCCACAGAATTTTAAGTCCTAAATCTGGCCTTATAGATAGATTTCTCACGGAAAAGAACTCTCAACTTTACGGCCAAATATTTGCTGCGCCGCCGCTACTAATGTTATCGGCCCACTATTCTCGTGCCCACCGCCATCTACCGCTAGCATTCTATCAAAATACCTGCCGCATTAAAAATAGACCAGGCGGCAGAAGACGCGCCGTCTGCCAGTGAAATATATATTTAAATCGTACACTTCAGTATTCGATGCAGAGCGGACAGATGCATTTTTAATGTAACCTTTAATCGCATATCGAGTTTTAAAAAGCTGTCTATTATCATGGCATGATTTTATGGGATAAGAATAGTTTATTATCAATGTATTTGTCCAGGCGACGAAATGCAGAATTCTAAATAAAAGCCAGGGTAGGAGAAATAATTAATTTCCAGAATGGAGCTTTATTTTTGATAGAAATGTAATTGCTGTTGCCCGACAATAGCCTTTACAGAAACGAAATTATGGGCGTATAATAGTATAAAGTATTATAAAACTTTAATGTTCCTCAACTCACTGTTTGACGGAAGAAATCGCTATAAGTGTGCTAATTCCAGAAAACATAATCATTGGAGAAGATGGAGATAGAAAAGAAATTGCACATCCAAATGGAGGTTTGGCAAATAGCTGTTTGGACTGGTATGGTTTTTACCTACTTTTCTTGGGTGAATGGTAAGTTGTGGAATGATCTCCCTGCCGGCGCCGTTGAGGAGTCTTATTCGGAGTGTTTGGGGCTCTTCAAACAGGGCGTGAAAATGTTTTTACTGAGTTGGCAACGCGTCTGGTGTTGCAGACGACAATAAGCTACGGTAACAGCTTTCCATCAGGCGGGTTGTATGGCTGATTGCCGATTTGCGAATCGACGTGGTGTAAAAAAGGAAGAAAACCCAATGCCTGAGCCACATTCCCTGAATGTGGCTCAGGCATTGGGTATTAGACGTCATCAACCAAACCGCTGCAAAGGGAAGGGACCACTGTACAGGATGGTGATATGACAAAGAAGAATGTGTGTAAACCACCACTTAGCACCATACGAATGCCTGCAAATCCTCGTGTACACATTTACAATGTACCCGATGCCAAATTACATACGCCGGCATAAATTCAATGGTTTTATTACCGCAATGTTATTTATGAATGCATTAATTTGAATTAAGGCCCATTCGCTTGAGAGACGGGCCTGGATAGTATCCAGCTAAGCTGTGAACTGAGGAGCGAAGGGATGAAATTAACCGTTCTGGGATCAAGGTGATCTGTGCCTCTGTTTGTTTATCTTAATTAAGGCGTGTAGAATTACCACAATGGAGTAACACTTGACCTTCAGCTCACATGATGGTGAGTATTGATAATTGTGACGATAAGACCAAAGATGGCCGAAATTTGAAACAGGACTTTTTCTGCCGCCAAGTAGGTACCATAATTACTTTTAGGTAAATATGTCAACCTTCTTTTGGTTTACTCTTGTTTTCATGTCGTCTTTTTTCTGCTCAATCATAATTTCTTATTTTATTTCTTCTTATCTTTAATATTTGTCGAAGTACTTTCTTTTCCTTTATACAGTCCACTTACATTTACCTTCCTCTTTATTTTGACAACGAAGCTTTATCGCCCAAAAAGACCAGTGCAACAGTCCCTCTCCATGGCAGAATTAAAAAGTACCGTTCCAGGTTAAGCCAGTTCCTGGAGCGATGTTAGCACGGGTCATAAATCGGTGGCGAATACCGGCAAATGTTTATGCTTTATATACTTTTCTATCACCTGTCAAAGGTCAACACCTTCTCTTGTTTTATACTGTTTTCCAGTCTAGTTTCTCTATTAATTATTTCATTTCTTCTATATTATAAAGTACAGTTATTTTCCATTCCTTTATACAGTCCACTTACATTTCCCTTATTTTTAGCGTGATACGGACAACAACGAAAAAAGACTAAAACATCAGTCTCTCCCCGGCCGGATTAAAAAGTACCCACGGCGTTCCAGGTTAATCCTGGAGCGTTGTTGGCACGGGCCATAAATCGGCGGCGATTATCGGAAATCGAGCCGCGATCGGGAACTTTCCTATGCGGAAGATAAACCCTTCGACCGGCGCGCGGCGGAGCCCGGACGTGAAGAATCGCAACGGTTTCGCAGTATTTAAGTAGGTGGCTTTAAAATTGGCGAGATGCTTACAAATGTCTAAACCCCAATTTAGATATTAGAAGGTTTAACTTTTTTGTAGGATTTAGTAAAAGTTCTCGTGCAAAATCTGTCTCTATACCATCATACTAAAACTCATAGCTTATTCATAGTTTTATTACATAACATCAGTAATTAGAGCTATAAAAGTGGGCCAGTAATTAATAACAGCTATCTTACGATAACAACCGGGACAAATGGTTTAACGACGGCCTCTAACAAGTCTAAAGTAGCTTTTCACTTTATTACTATGTCACACCAACTAATGCTTTCATACATAGTAGTTGCACGAGCGCAATCCTTCCGAGCGATTTAGTGTGCAGTAGTACTTAAGTTAAGCTTCTTCTGATTTATTCTGTGGATGCGGACCGTACCTTCCGAAGCCTGGAAGGTACATAGATATTTTAAATCATGAATACCTATCCAGTAGAACCAGCATAGCGAAAGTTGCTTAACACATTGACTGCCACAAAAACAGACACAATTGAAATTTAATTGTTTGTCGGTCACCGCCCATCGGTGTCTGCCATGGTGCTTAAAGTTTAACTTGCAAGATCGCAACCCAAATCACTTTACTTAGTAGAAACGTACTTCACCCAAAACAAGTGAAGCAAAACAAAATCCAATCTATTCCGAAAACGGTCAAAATCTGTATTGCCCTTTCAAACTTAATGGAACCCATCCCCAAAGAGATCCCATCACATCCCCGTTAAACGATTAGCAAACGGTGCAGAAAACTACGACGTTGTTGCATTATGAAAAAATAATAAAAAATAAAGCCACCTCCACAGTGAATGCGAAGGCTCGTGTGAGCTCGACCGCGAAACCTGGCGAGCTCTTTTTTCAAACGATTAAACCGTTTCAAATAAAGCCATTTCGGTACAGGATGGAGCCGTAACGACAATTTAATTTAAACAAACAATTGCAGTGCTAAGGCGGATTAATGTTCTGTTGTTTTATGTTTGTTGTGCATTACAGATTAGTCAGAAGAATGATAAGAGCTCAGCCAGACAAGAAACTAAGAGTAAACCCAGACACAATATCTATTTAATTGTTGTAACCTCTAGGAGTCTATGTGACAGACAGGCATGGAGTTATAATGGGTAAAGAAAGCAAAAAAAGGTGTCAGGATAGTAGAACATTGAAAGTTTTGGTCTCTGCGCATCCTTACAGGAAACGGGTATGATGTATAATTTCAACATTTTCCAATTTTTAATTTGTTTGTGTAATTTGTAATCTAATCTAATCAATCGTCTTTGCTTGGCCTTTGCAGTGAGACAGTATAGGGTTATGCAAAAAAAAATTAAAAGGCGAATGCGCGCATCATTCTGTCCGAATTGACAAATAATGGAATGAATGGATGATTCTTATTTCTGAGACCATTTGGGAAGAGGAACAATCGCAAATGGAACTGTAAGCGTTTGTATGATTTTTCTAAATAAAACGATCTGCGTCAAACCCATACAAATGACAATACAATTCTTTAGTGACTACGAACGCTAGATAAAAAAATATGTGACATAAACACGTTACATTAATGTACCTATATAAAGGTCCAGCAAGGTGGTCCGACGACGTGACGACGACGGTCTGGTGAGGGTCGTGGGTAGCCGCTGGATGCGAGCAGCACTAAACCGGTCGTGATGGAGATCCTTGGGGGAAGCCGTTATCCAACAGTGTACGTCCTCTGCTATGAAATTTTTCTTTTTTAGGGTTCCGTACGCAAAGGGTAAAAAAGACCCTTATACCGGCCTTATACTGGCCGTCCGTCCATCTGTCTGTCACCAGGCTGTATATCATGAACCGTGATAGCTAGACAGTTGAAATTTTCACACATGATGTATTTCTGTTGCCGCTATAACATTAAATACTAAAAACAGAATAACAACAGATAAGCTCCCATAGAACAAACGTGATTTTTTTTTCTGTTTTTAGTCGATATTAATAACGGGCAACAAATAGACTTTTGAAATATTCACAGACTATTTAGTTGTGTATTCACTTCAATAATAAAAAATAAATAATAATTAAATAAATAATGTTGTATAGATAATGGTACGGAAGCCTTCGTGCGCGAGTCCGACTCGCACTTGGCCGGTTTTTTAATATTCTACTCAAACAGCTGCTAACACAACAATAGCCGATTACATGCAACACTAAATTCACTCAGCCCATTCATAAATAACAAGTTTGAACCACTAAACGCGCGCTTAACCAACAGATTGCCCGACAAATAGGCCGTAAATAAGCGGACACGTATAATTTACTCGCTCGGAGCGTTCGCTCGCGCTGAATAAATTAGACGGCCGTGTCGTGTCGGTCGTCCGTCCGGTCCGGTGTGCGCCGGCCCTTATGGGCGACTTTGAATTTTTCACAAGGATTTAAGGTAATGCGCGTACTGTGACCATGCTGGCAATGGCGTGAGGGGCTTCGTGGACTTTGTTATTTGGACATACATTTATTTACTAGATTCACCAGTGGTCTGCTGGTAGCGGCTCTTTAATAGAATACTATCGCCCCATCTCTTCCCTTGGGCGTCGTAAAAGGCGACTAACGAACCAAAGACTGCACATACATCCAACAGCATATGTAGCGGCGATGGGCTCACCACCTGTCACTCTAAGCACATGTGCAGTTATCATTTGGTGATTGGCTCATTGCCTGGTTTCTGACTAACCCTTCGGCGATAATAGTCATGATTCATATTATGTATGTATGTAGATTTACCAACGGTTGTTTACAGATAAACTAAATGTAACAAACACTTACAGGCAAGTACAACATGCAATAAAGTCTAGAATATATTAAAAACTAATTCTAAGAAAGGATTTTGATACGTACAATGGCGGACGCCGTCGCTTTACCAGTCTAAAGGTCAAAATCCTTTGCACACCGCGTCGTCTATTTGGTACGGGCACGTAACCGGGCGGTCGGTGCGCTTCATACGAAAATCGCTGCAAAGTGGTAAAGCGACGGTGACCCCGACCGTACATACATGAACACATACATATATCACGCCCATTTCCCGGAGGAATAGGCAGCACAAAGTTTTAATAAATCACAGCCTCTAGAAAACTTTCGGTGATTGTTTTTTTTTCTTTGATTATAGGTACAACAAACAGCTACATTTAGAGCTTATCTAAGTAATTTTACAATGGTCGTGTTGATACAAATATAGCCAACCCCGTTGTACACAAATTGGTTATTAACATGAAATTAAGGGGCGGTACAAGTTTATTTAATTTGATCGTTATTAACGCAAAAAATCAAGTATTACGAGTAAATTTAAATAATTAAAGAAAAAGTTTAACTTAAAATAAAACAACATTGTCCACTACGATGCAAGGCTTCATTGTTCAGTCAAAGGCTGAAAAGAGTTTCTTGTCGCCCATAAAATCGGTTAAAAAGCAAATCTTTGTTTAACTCAAACTTTAAAATTGTTCTAAATAGTTTTATATAGGACCATATGGCTTGAACAAAACTAATAGTTATCCCACTATTTTTTGCTACCCTATGCTCACCCCACACATTTCCGCGCCGACCGCTGAATTTCAGACGAATATCGGCATAGAATATTCCTAAGTGGTCGACCGACTAATTATTCAAACCCTTTTATCACGGCGAGTAAATTCCTATACTCAGGAAAGTTTTGCATACTATAACATCAAGACCGGGGTCGGTATGGGAAGTTTGAAACAACAAGAGATAGACATAGTTGAAAGGAACCATAGTTCGTGCGTTTTTCACCTACGTTACCCACAAAATTACAAGATTATAAGAACACTAGCGGATCCTCGCGGTTTTACCCGCGTGGTACCCGTTCCCGTGGGAATATCGGGATAAAATATAGCCTATGTCACTTGGTAAGAATGTAGCTTTCTAATGGTCTAAGAATTTTCTAAATCGGTCCAGTAGATTCGGAGCCTATCCAATTCAAACAAACAATTGTTTCCTCTTTATAATATTAGTATAGATGACCGCACGTTACCCACAAAATTATGAACATGACCAAAGAAGTTATAGGGTGAATGACCCATATACTAGCACTGCACCAGTTTAACAGCACCTCGTAAAAAAACTAAAAATATAAGATAATGTCTATGATTTCAAAGTTGCAATTGGAAGGGTAAGAAACGCGTTCAAAAGTTTTAAATTATTGTACTAGCAAAATTCTGTATAGTTTGGCATTTATCATGGCGCCGTATTCTTGAGGAGAAGTGAACGTTGTGTAATTTTATGTGATTTTCAGCCATTCTGACACATCAAGGGTAAGATTTTGCTTACGTTTATTAGTCATTCGGTAATGCGATTAAAGCACTTTTTATAGATACTGGTATATAAACACATTCATAACGTTTTTCGCATCCTGAATTGAAATAATTATACTGTTAAGGTACATTTTGATCGTGCCATAATTAATAGAAATGTTAAATGACTGATTAACAATAAAAAATAGTACTCATTTCTAAAGGATATTTTGTTTTTCAGCCCTTAAAACGTACATTTCACAGTTGTTTTAATTGGGTAAGTAGCTGATATTAATTGGTGATGGCTGTGCTGATGAATGGTGATAGGCTTGTTTTTTGATAAATTGTAATTTTGACTCAATAATGACTACAAATATTTAAAAAAATCTTACTTTACACAACATTTATATATTATTATGATTATATTCTCAACATTAATAACGCAACACAAAAGTTATAGAATAACGTAACATATGAAACATTTAGAGTTCAAATTTAATAACCTCTTAAAGTGCTCATAATTGAGTCCGTCGCCCTAGATAGTCTAACTAAGATGCTGCGCAAACTTAGAACACTTTCTGTTGCCGAAACGGAACACCATCATAGAAAAACGCGCGGTTACAGCACATGAGTAAACACCCTTACTCATGTCACAGATTAAAGAAGAGTTCTCATGTGGTTACAGAGTCCGGTAGCGGCAACTGAACGCAAACGCGGTACAAAACAAACAAAGGGCTTTTTATAGAAGTCGTGAAACCACATGAGTGAGCTCCTTTAAGCAAGTTATGTGTGTGGTGGAGGCTCACTAATAGAATACCACTAAGTACCAACCCATTACTTCCCTTGGGTTTTTTTTTTGGAGTGTGAGTGCTGTTTGTCGCAGATGACCTTTACAGCGTTACCGGGCTTGTTTGGGGGCGGCGAGAAACTCAAAGGTTCCTCAAGCCGTGATGGTCGAAATTCCCCAGAGGGTTTCCGGTGGGGGATGGCATCTTGCCGCAAGCGAGTCTCTGATCCCCCAGAACCTCTGGGGTTTCGAGCCGGTAGGGAGCGGCTAAACCAGAGGGCGCCTCTAAGAGGCACGGTACCTCGGCTCGGGTTTACCGTGTCGTGGGGGTACGCGACAATCAGGTACATTACGAATGTAACCTATTGTAGAGCAGGTGTGAACCGGGTCTACGAACTCTTGTTCTACGAGTGCGGTGTCTTGGTCCCAAACAAGTGTGCAAGTTTAGTGTGTCTGGGTTTCCGTTGGGTGTCGTAAAAGGCGATTAACGGACTAAAAACATACACATGCACACATATCCAACAGCAAAGAGCGGCGATGGGCACCACCTACCACGCTGAACACATGTGCAGTTGTTAATTGGTTAACCGTGAACTGTGGCAGTGGACAGCTTTTGCGGTCACTATTGCCTAGTCTCTGACTAACTCTTCGGGAATAATAACCGTATCTATCCATTCAGACTCAGCTATACAATCTGACTTACAAAGAAATGTTGAAAGTAACCGTAAGTCTAGTCAACGATACCTTTACAGGTAACGGAAGTGGCCACCAAATGGCGCTGTTGTTATGTTTTCCCGGAAACTTACCTGAAAGAAAAAAATATGAATTACAATATTGAAAAGATAAAGCCACATAAGCACTTTACAAAAAATCGTTTTAACACTTGTATAAAACGTACAGCGTTTTTGGAATAAATGGCATCCCATTTATTCCAAAAACGCTGTACAACCCATTATTATATATAATGTGCAACAAACATCAAAACTGTGAAAACAACATCAGCCATATCGTATTAAATCACTACACTCAAATGTCTCTTAAAACCAGTGATTAGTAGAAACCTCAACATTTTAACAAACGCAGCTTTGAAACTACATTATTTGTAATAAGTTCTAAAAGAATACATGACGTGTCGTTATGTAATACAGGTCACAGACAATTTGAAGTTAAAAGATTGAAATCAAAAATAACACTGTGCCAACCCACTCATATCAAAACAAATTAGAGAGAGTGAGAAAGAGAGAGAGATATATAAATACATGGAAAAACATTGAAAACACAAAACCCGCTAAACCGTTTACAAAGTGATTCATGCCGCGTGTTAGTTCAGATGTTATGTTATGTCAAGAATTAGGAGCGTCTCCTAAAACAAAGTGGCGGGCCAGAGATCGCGAGTTGTTCAAATAAATCTCAAACATTTGTGTGTTGAAATGTATTTTTAATCAAAGAGAGTTTTTCTTTTTTTCATGTTACCGAGATAGCAAACGTGTATACAACGCGCCTTGTGAAAGACGCGCGGCTAATGGATGCTTGCAACTTTAAAATTTGCCGATCTTGAAGCAACTTAAGACGGAAATTCTTAGGGGGTTACCAGACCAATCGATCGATGGTCCATCGAGGGCATCCATCGATGGTAAAATGGATTGGTCGACGTCGATAGATAGTTTCTACCAGACCAATCAATTGATGGTCAATCGACAATCGATCGACGGGTAGAATGAATTAGCCAACGTCAATCGAGCGGTTTGATTAGACCCGCCGGCCGCTTCACATGTACGAGCAACACCGTACTGGCCAAGAACAACGCGTCCTCTTCTGAATACATTTCGAAAGAAACTGATGGATATAGCCGGGGTTAATCGATCAACGTCGACCAACTGTCGATCGATTGGTTAGTCGAACCGTCGATCAATTAAAAGCTACCAGACTTCGATTAACGATCGATCAACTTCGATCGACGCTGATCGAAGCCGTCGATCGACGATCGATCGGTTGGTCCGGTAACACCCTTATGCGTCTATACCCTGTAATTTTATGGTATCATTGGGCCTTACCATCAACTCTTAGAGCAGTATTTACCCTTATGCGTCTATACCCTGTAATTTTACGGGATCATTGGGCCTTACCATCAACTCTTAGAGCAGTATTACTTTTATCTTACTATGTTAATTCACATACAAATTTTGGATAGTAACATTAATACAGTCCTCAGGACCCTTCATAGCCGGCACTTCAAAACAATGCTGTTTAGCGGAAGAAATAGGTTATGAGTTTGGCCTCCATCCAGGTGGATTCTGGGCAGAATCTTACCACCAAGATTCAGGAGGAATTCGAGGGTTACCAAGTTTAATAATAATAAAAATGTTGTACTGTTTCATACCTCTGGTCTTAGATATGATAATATAATATACTCTGACGAACGTCATAGTATGTTTTATTAATAAAAAAACAACAAAGGTTTACTCCATAATAACTAAAAGCTACGATCGCAGCCGATACTCGTATAATGTAATTCCTGAACTAGTTTCGTCCCAAAAATTCCAACATTAGAAATCCGTGCCTGTGTCCCAAACGCATTCCTTTTCGTCAAACGGGGGAATCAAACCTCTCCCGACAGAGGCATGAACGTAATTAAGTGGTTGACGAATCGAGCGCGACATCCCGGCAAGATTGCCGTAACGTGAAAGTGGGGGTGGGGGAGGGGAGGTTGCCATTGTGGCCTTTAAATATAGACGCGTCCAAGATATCCGAAAATTTACTTATTTGAGAAACCAACAGTCTTATCCGAAACATAAAACTTATTGTACTACTACTAACTTATACTACTGTATACTACTGTATTCTACTCGTATATTCTTAATATTCATCAAATTAAGAAAAATAAGCATGCCATCTTCCATCCAAATAAGGAAAAGTCGGGACAGCCAGCAAAGCAATAATTAAGTGAAGATCAAATCGTTTTTTTTACGGCTGGGAGACGATTACCGGTAAAAAAGGAAAATAATTAGTCAGCTTCCAAATTCTTGCATTGAGTTTCGATCCAAAAATATACCTCACCAGAAAAAAATAGACAGATCCTAACAAATTGTCATAGAAATAAAAAAAATTGCATTTTAGCATTTTAATATTAATATTCCTAACATAATTGTCCTAGAAATAACAAAGCGTACATTGTAAATATTAAAACGAACCAATTTTAACCGTTTTCAGTAACCATCCAGTCCGTGGGAAGTAATTATATAATTCCAATCATTATTATAATATTATTTATTCTTCTCGATCGAATTTGGCGAAAACATTTTTATAAGGAATTTTAAGACGAGTACCTTTCCAATCGCGGTTTTCGATACCCCATAAATCCGTAACGCTTCCCATCACTGCTAAATATATATTCCCCCCAATTAATAAGGGCGTCTAATAGTGCCCGCGATGAATTGATCCACCGCCGACCTTTCACCGCCAGCTATTATTCTTGCTGAACCAATAATACATTTTGGCGAACATATTTCATTATTGCATTGTGTTATACTAGCTTTCAAGCTAGCGGGGACACTGATTCTTTGCGTGATTGATGATGATGATGATAATGATGTGAGCGGTTCTTGTGATTATAGCATCTAAATACATACTTAGATACATCAAGCCCGTTTCCCGGATTAATAGGTAGAAAGCACAGCTTTCTAGCTGGTGTGTTCCTGTTACACTTCTTTTGCTTTATTTACTCTCACATTCTTCATACATGCTGCATCGGAACATCTCCAATCTAATCGGAGTACGATCGCGGAACTCTTCCCCAAAATCTCCAAGTATCTCATTAATGCTAGCCAAATCGAGAACAACATACACCTGACGGAAATCTAATATTCCCCTCGGAACTCTTTGCTTGTTGCCCTTACCAAATTAGACTATTTACAAGGGTTAGGTGAAATAAAAGTTAAGCCTTCAATGTTGCCGAATAATAAAAAATAATATACAAGTACTTTAGATCATTCAACCCATTATAAACTCAATTAACAATAGCCGTAAGCGCATACGGAACTGATCCGTTGGCAACGTTAGCGACCAACGCTCTGTCGATCAGGCGCCTCGCATTCCGATGCACTCCCAAATATTTGGCGGTTGGTGCAAGTGACAGGAGAATTCAATATATTTCCCTAGTTGACTGTTGGTCGAAGAGTATCGCGCCGATCGGGACTTGTCAGAAGGCAATGGATCAGGCTGGCACAGGACAGAGACAAATGGCGTAAATCAGAGGTCTGTACTGACTACTGGGCAGTGGTTAAGTGATTAAGATACATTAAGTGAGATGTATGAAAAGGACTTTCCCTACACTGTATGTAAATAAAAACAAAATATACACAATTCAGAAACCTTTTAAAAAAAAGTACCACCTCACATCACACATTATACTAGCAGACCGCACTGCGACTTCGTGCGTTTAAACTCCCGTATCATGTGAATCATGTGATGGTTTCGTTTATATACAGCACCTACTCGTATAATATACACCAATATTACAACCAATGTCCACCTATATTATAAAAGGGTGAGTAATTTCGGAGATTATCTCGTACATCCACAGACTCTTAAATATTACCGCACTTTAAAAATTTCAAAAAAGCCAAAAGTCTATGATTGACGCCGCAAATTCCCCGCGTCTGTTTCATATCGCGGCAAAAATAGAGGCGCATATAATTGTGCGGCTATTCTCGTCGCCCGATCGGGCACTGATCGATGCTTCACAATCGATCGGGCGGTCCACCAAGCAGCGCCTACTCGGTGTTGTTGATCTTATTCTGATTGCCAAGCACTTTGTGTGAACCTCTAAAGTAGATTTATTCCTAAATACTTGGAAACGCCTCGGTTGCCGAGTGGTCAAGTACTCGGCTCGATATCTGGAGGTCCAATTTCCAGGGTTCAAGGGAGGGTTTAATTCCCAGGTCGGGCAAATTGTGTTTTCGGATATTTCGATGCTGCGACAAACCCGGGCGGTTTGTGATTACCGGCCCGCATTTGGCAAGCGAGGTAATTAAGTTAACCAATACTTATTAGTTGTAGCGATGTCTTGATTTCAATGATGGAGGCCTTTATGCAGCAATGGGACAGTTTATTTTAGTACTTTTTAGGGTTCCGTAGCCAAATGGCAAAAAACGGAACCCTTATGGATTCGTCATGTCTGTATCTCCGTCCGTATGTCACAGCCACTTTTTTCCGAAACTATAAGAACTATACTGTAGAAACTTGGTAAGTAGATGTATTCTGTGAACCGCATTAAGATTTTCACACAAAAAAAAAAAAAAACAATAAATTTTGGGGGTTCCCCATACTTAGAACTGAAACTCAACAATTTTTTTTATCTAACCCATCCGCGTGGGTTATCTATGGATAGGTCTTCAAAAATGATATTAAGGTTTCTAATATCATTTTTTTCTAAACTGAATAGTTTGCGCGAGAGACATTTCCAAAGTGGTAAAATGTGTGTCCCCGCCCCCTGTAACTTCTAAAATAAGAGAATGCTAAAACTAAAAAAAATATATGATGTACATTACCATGCAAACTTCCACCGCAAATTGGTTTGAACGAGATCTAGTAAGCAGTTTTTTTTAATACGTCTTAAATTAATTAATTTAAAAAAATACACTATTAATAAAACATCGATCAAAGTTACAACGAACTACAAGAACTTTTATATGATGTTACTTGCTGCTACGGAACCCTTCATGGGCGAGTCCGACTCGCACTAGGCCGGTTTTTATTTTATCTCTCTTAGGGTGGATTCGACCAAACTGGAATAAGGTCTTATACCTAGATTAAACGCCGAATTTGTATAGACTAATCTCGGAGTAAGTCTTATTCCAGTTTGGTCAAATCCAGCCTTAGGCTCGTATTCTAAAACCAAACTTACACTCAAATCTCTGCTTGAGTACAGTTAGAAAGGGACGGTGCTATTCGTCGCATATATCGCCATCCCTTTCTTACTGTACTCAAGCAGAGATTTGAGTGTGATTTTGGTTTTGGTTTTAGAATACGAGCCTTAGATGCCGCTCCAAGTCGCTGCCATCGAGAACAGTTCAATTCAAATCGTTGAATTCGTATGTCATTATCTCCACAGAGCTAATGCTACCTAAGTTAGGCACCTGGCATATTTAAGGCATTAACCCGTCTCACCAAGTCAGTCCTATAAATCTTCGCACCTTAGGGCGGTAGAAAATGCATAATGCATGTTCCTAAGACAATAAATAAAGATTCGACAACGCACACTAGGTAAACCGTTTTATTCCCAGGCGATCAGCTGACCTTGTTTGTCGACTAAGTCGATAATAATAAAATTAAATACTCGTATGATGTTAGAATACAACCATTCCCGTGGCTTCTAATTAACTCGAATAGTTGTTCTCCAGTATATTTTTCATAAAATGTTTTCCCCATTCATTTTATTTCGGTATTTAGTAGGTAATACCCACTGGGTGCGCACTGGGCATATTAAGTGCAAAGATCAACTATTTGTTTGGAAGCAACTCTAATATTGACGATACAACCTAAATGTATAGAACGGCTGTCTGTACAGAAAATAATAAAACATGATTTCATGAGTTGATTGTGTATACGTGTGTGGGTATGTTTGTGTAACATGTGAGTAATGTATCTCAATATAAATAAAACAGTCCACTTTTAACGATATAAAATCCACCCGTGAGTTTGCGCACTTACGACTACCCTACAATAAAATGTTGCAATTCAATAATAATTATGTAACTTCTACTAGAAGTTGTATTAGATGGCGAATTGGCAGTGTACGGTAAAACCAAAATTGGTTTTTGTGACACTGTACATATTTAATGAAATGTAGGTATACTTTAGTAAAATTAATAAATAAATTTAAAAAAAAATGAGTCCCTACTCCCTCCTATACTACGGAAAAACTCGATAAAGAATGTTTGTAATATGTAAGCAAATTATTGACATTTCTTTGTGGACATATCTAGTCGGATTTTATCTTTTTCTTGTGAGAGATTTTCGAGAAAACAGCTAACAACGCCATCTTATCTTTCAATATGATAACCGTATAGCGTAACCATCAGTAGACCGACCAACCCGCATTGGGCCAGCGTGGTGAAAAAAACCGAGTATTTCGGGTTTTCTGGGTCGCAAGAAAACCCGGGTTTGGAAAATCAAAAACTGGGTAATAAGGTTTTTTCGAGCTTTTCTACAATCCACCATATAGAAGCCACCCTCATACCGTGCTGACCATCAAGACACGTACCAAAAAGTTTTTTTTTTGCCGAACTTGAATTGCGC
Source organism: Scoparia ambigualis (assembly GCA_963921215.1). Classification (NCBI taxonomy): domain Eukaryota; kingdom Metazoa; phylum Arthropoda; class Insecta; order Lepidoptera; family Crambidae; genus Scoparia; species Scoparia ambigualis. The sequence continues at coordinate 20,416,343 of OY992526.1, forward strand.
TTCCCGCACACGTGTTTCCCTCCTCTTTCTCTCTCGGGTTATTTAAGCGGGGCGTAAAAAGCATTCATGCCCCAAGTAACAAAATGTGGTCTTGTAGTGGTTCCGGAGCCAGGTCTATAACAGGCTAGTAAAATTTATAACCACGGAAAAGGGCCCATTTTATACGCGTACTTTTGCTAATAAAACACTCATAGTAGACTTGGCGAGCACCACTTAGGCCAATCATACACTTATAATTAGACTCCGAAAAACCATTTGCTCCCGCAAAGCTCACTATGAACATATAATAGAACCAGGCAGACTTGTAACTTACTCCGCACTTCTATTACTAGCTACTTCAAACATTTGTGAATTGATGTTTTGTTGTGCAGTTGTGGAGAAAAATATAAAAAGTAGAAGTAACTTTATCTATTTTATATAAAATGTATTAACAAGTATTTTTCACGTAATATTATACGTGCATATATGTTTGCACGGCAAACGCGTATGCATTTTCGGTAAAGTATTTTGTGTTTTACATCTCAATTTTTGTTCGCCTTTTGAACACGGCGTATTTACTAAGTTGTGTTTAAAAATAATATTAGTCCTAACAGCATTGTCGCGCCATATTGTGACGAATTAGGGTTCCGCATACAAATGTCTTATGCTTAATTTTAATAACTAAGAGTTTATTATTTTTATGTTTTAGTTGTGACTTTGATCGAACTATAATGGTCATATTTCCATTTGTTTTTATCCATTTTTGTAATAATTTAATAAAAACTCAATGATCAAAATGGCCGTGAAGATGCGAGAAATATTAAAAGCAATTGTCTTCTTAAATGGACTTCACGAAGCTATCTTTGGACACTAATAGTTTTACAAGGAACCTTTATATAGAAATTAAGACTATAACAGCATTCGAGAGTCCACAATAATACCAAGTACACATACTCTTAGAAGAAACCACTGTAAAAGTAATTCACTTATAATTGGCACATAAAGTTGACTTATACACTCCTATAAGGTCAAGTAACAAGTGCAAATGGTTCTAAGTCTATAAATTACTATTACTGGCGTATGGCACTTTTAGCGGATTTATAATTACTTCTTGTAGGCGATTATAAGTGTAACTTACTGTAGCAAGTTTTCTTAGGTGTATTTACACCTATGCAACACTTTTATAGGCCATCTTAGCCTTTACTGCGCCTGTAATTTCGTTCTATACACGAATATAAGTCAACTTATAAGAACAGGTGTACTATAAACCCAAACGAACTCCGTGTAACCTGTTATAAGCTTTGTAGTAAAATCTGGAACCACTAAAAGAGAGTTTCTAGTGCTGTAAGCCTGTAAACTGTGCACTACAGGAGAACTTTGTTACTTGGGGCAGGCCGCCATAGTGTGAGCGTTTGGCATAGCGTGGTAGCGCTGTGATGAACGCTTTCACTTTTTGGGCTTCACTGGCTGCTTTTCATCAGGCAGAGAGTGAGGCCATTATGGCGTGCCACAATAATTCTTGTCGGTAATTATTCGTATCATAAGTATATTTACCTCTTCAAAATGATCTCTTTAATTGATTGAACACGGTCGAAAATTAACGCCATCGTATCTCACTACATACAAACAAATTAGTGAAGTTCACTTCTCTCTTATCTTTTTTTGCACTAGGCACTAATAATTTCTGCTTGACCTAATTAAGTAGAACTAAAGTTGTTTTTTTGTGCGAAACAGATTAAATTAATAAAGTAAGTTACACGTTATTCGTGCATGGTGACTCCCCGCCATTTTGTATCGTCAGTCCTCCTCCCTCTCTCTCTTCGGAACTCTCTTTTACCTATTTCAATGGATCTCAGCTTTGTTGGCATGGACATCGGCCAGAAACTGAATCCAAAATGCTACATAACATAGAGAGTGTTATTTTAACTGCCTCCCGTAAGTTGGGTATTCTCAATAAGGTGAACGGTTTTCACTCCCGAGCAGCAATGCTGTACAAGACTCAGGTGCGATCGAGTGTGGAGTATTGTTCCCATATATGGGACGGCACCGCTAAATACCTCCCCGATGCACTTGATAGATTGCAAAGACGAACGGTACGCATTATAAGAGATGCTGAGGTTACAGCCTCTCTTGAGGACCTCCAGCTGCGTAGAGAGAGACATTGCTTCTCTCAGTGTCTTCTACCGAAATTACTACGGAGAGTGTTCTGAAGAACTTTTTAATCTAATCTCGCCCTCTCCTTTCCTGTTCCAGACTACACATGCTGGTCTTAAGAACCACCACCATACTGTGCAGACTATCAGCACTCGTACCAAAAAATTTAGCAAGTCGTTCCTCTTCAAGACCATTCATTCGGCTTTGGAATTCTCTGCCGGCGCATGTGTTTCCCAGCTCCTATAGTCCCGGGTCTTTTAAGCGGGGCGTGAAACGGCATTTATGCAGGCTGTCATGAATAGGTGCGTTTGTTACCGTGCTTATTCCACGGTGAGGAGCGCTCTCGTTATTTTGAACTGCATCGGCTGCTTACCATCAGGCAGGATGTAGTCACTATGACGTGTCACAATAAAAAAAAACAGAATTTGTACCCTTCTGAAAATCCTAATCAGGTCTACCAATTAGGCTATCATGTCTGTATAATAATACTAGCAGCCGCTCGCGGTTTCACCCGCGTGGTTCCCGTTCCCGTGGGAATATCGAGATAAAAAGTATCCTATGTGTTAATCCAGGTTATAAACTATCTTTATGCCGAATGTCATCCAAATCCATTCAGTAGTTTTTACGTGAAAGAGTAACAAACATCCATCCATACGTTCCCGTGGGAATATCGGGATAAAAAGTACCCTATGTGTTATTCCAGGTTATAAACTATCTGTAAGTATGCCGAATTTCATCCAAATCTATTCAGTAGCTTTTACGTGAAAGAGTAACAAATATTCATACATACAAACTTTCGCGTTTATAATATTAGTAGGATTAGTAGGATATTCAATAAATATGCAATATATATTTTTCCAAGTATAATAATCATCGCAATAATTATAAAAAAACATAGATGTAATTAATAAATAACCACTGAAAACGTCTTCAGTCCATTCGAAAAGCTCATTCAACCGACACAAAAACACGCTCATTGAAAACATAAACGACCAGCAACTACCGATCCGCCGTTCGGCCGATAATAAATCTGGCTACAACGTTTTTTTGTTTACGCCACAAAACTCAGATGTAGTAGAAAAAATCGCGCACGCAAATTGTGAACTGTTTCAAATTGTTTTAAACAAACCCGCTCACGAGTGATGTTCGATGAGTAATAAACGGTACACCAACCACGTAGTGCAGACAGACCTATTGAAAGTACGTCGTTAGATTTTCATAATATCGAGTAATCGTGCGGTTAAAAGAATTTGCGATCTTTTTTTTTGCTTTACGTATAATATGGGTTTGGTCTAGCAGTTAGCCTGACTAATTATCATCATACCATATCATAATACCACCATATTATCTGAGTTATAATTATTATTATTGATTCTGTACGGTGGCGGCTCGTTTGTAGAATACTACCGACCCATCTCTTCCCTTGGGCGTCGTAAACGGCGACTAACGGACTAAACATTGCATATACACCTAACAGCATAAAGCGGAAGCTCTAATAGATAGCAAATTGAGTTGTTTTAACAGTGTGAAACAAACATTGTATTAAGATCATCATGTTGGACCTTAAAATGTCTCACTATAAGGCCCGCACGTGCTAGACGTTGCGCATTTGAGCTAGTGTATGTATACTGAACTGAAGATCCTCAAGTAACAGTTGGTTAAAATACGCCAAGCAAGCAGTGTGTCAGCAGCATGACAAACGAGCGCGAAGGGCGGGGCGCGCTGCAACTCGCAACTCGGCAGAACTGCGCTCGAACAAGATGAATTGCTCCGGATAGTGAACTGAGCTTGAATTATACGACGCTAAACAAAGAGAGCTTCTGCGACGCATCTATTAATTATTAATCGGAGTAAGCTGATAACGAGGGATTTATTTTTTGTCGCATATATTCCAACGCGAACAAAGGAGTTTTCACTCCTCTTGCTCAAAAAGACCGTCATTGTAGCGTTTCAGAGCGAGGAAAAACTAGCTTTTCTTGCCCTAAAAAAGTAAATTTATTTTAATTTTTGTTTGTCTGTCAAATGACTATGAGCCTACAAAAACGAGAGAAAAGTATTTAGTCATAAGTAGAATAATCATGAATAAAGACTCGACTTATTACTGTTTACTTAAATCAACAACTTTTTTGAGATAGTTATTAGTATGGACAACACAGACCACGCCCACACAGTCCACGCTTCAGCAAGAAACAACTGCACAGTCTGCACATGTGCTTAGGTGGTGAGCCTTTAGCCCGTTTGTCGCTTTTACGACACCCAAGAGAAGAGAGGGGTTTTTAGTATTATTTTGATGAGCCCATCGCCGCTCTATGCTGTTGGATGTATGTGCAGTCTTTAGTCCGTTAGTCGCCTTTTACGACACCAAAGGGAAGAGATGGAAAGACTGCACATACTATCCAACAGCATAGAGCGGCGATAGGCTCATCAAAATAATACTACAAACCCCCCTCTCTTCCTTTGGGTGTCGTAAAAGCAACTAACGGGTTAATTTTTAATAAAATAAACCAATTCATATTGAATTGTTTTTTTTCTCGCATTCGTTGTGAAAAGCAGAGTGTAACACACGGCGCTAAAAACTCATTAAAACTCGGTTTCTATTTACTCCCTCGCTAAAGCTCGGGAGTAAAACTACCTCGTATATAATGGGTCATTTTAGCCTCTTGTATAACAATCTACTATTGTTGAGTTATTGAGGAGATAGTGAGGCTTTGTCATATTATTTTTTAAATCCCACATCGAGAAGCTTGATCTCATTTTTTCTGTTGATAACGACGAAGCTGGCAGACCTCACTCTCGTCCCCTAGGAAACATTGAGATTTTAAAACCCCTACTAAGTCATACCCCATTACTACGACTTTTGACATATTTTGAACTAAGGACTATGACAGAATCGTACTACCGAGACATAATTGTAAAATAGCAGATCAACTCTGCCCTGGTCATGGTCACTAAATAAGCCATTCTCACTAATTAATGCAAAAAAATACTACTTCACCAAAATTGTCGTAAAGATAACAATATAATAATCGATCGATCATACTGTCGACTCGGCGTCCGCTTAAACCTGGCAAAGCCTATGTAACATGATCGAGTCATCAGTATCGATTAGCCGCCGAATCGAGTAATGCTAACGGCATAATGCCCACAATCGATGCCCGCCGTGATTGATGACGCGCCCCTTCACCTCGCGCGGGATTCGTTTAGCGGCACAGAATACATTCTTATTAGAAATACCGTAGGTATAGCATTTATCAAACGCTGATGTTGAATCGAATTCTCTCGTATAGTTAGATGGGACGTGCCCGGACGTCGTGTAGTTTGTGTTGACAGATCATGTAACTATAGTAAGGTGCGTAGGAAGGATGCCTTTACTATAGTACACATTACCGTCGGTAGTGTGCGAGCTAAGAAACAACTTGACGAATTGCTTCTTATATAATTGCTATTCTGTCAATTCGTCAAATGTATACGTCAAAGCTCCCACAATAGAGGAAGATACGGCATGCCCTTAATAGTATGAATTAAAAAATAGTCCTACTCAAATACACACTCTTTGTAGTGTGCTAGGGTTGCCACCCGTACTCTAAAATAGATAGTATAGTATTGTCCTCTTTTTCATGTAAGCGTACTTTATAATCTACAACACCAATAAAGTACGGTAAAATGCTCAATTTACGTAAAACTATTTACCTAAAAGATAAATATTTGTTAAATGTCGCAATGAGCAACAAAAATACGTTTTTAAGGACAAATAAATAAATGATTTTTATGAAAAAACGGGATTTTTACCATATTTGAGTTGTTTGTTTTGAGTCCCCGATATTTCGGCGCAGTTACATGCACTTAGTACTTACTTCGTGATTTATGGTAGTGAACATATTTTATTTATTTAAATAATTGTAGTGACCATAAAAGTTTAAAATGTTAAATAAATAAATACTCTTTTTTTATGTTACTTACTTTATTTTTGTTCTAATAAAATGAAAAAATACTTTATTCGTCCTAAAAAAGGTGGCAACCCTAAGTGTGACAGCTAATGTCAATCAAGCGAGAGAGACAGAGCTACGCTAAGCGGGTGGATCAACAAGCACCCCTAACCGAAGTTCCACGACGACGACGACGCGCTCATGACAGTCATATCATAATAAATATTTTCTACAATGAAAATATTATTGTTTTTTGTGTAACACATGCAAAGTTATAGCATTGTGCCTTGGTTTAGTTAGCTCAATAAGTGATTTCTGCTCCGTATAATTGAACAGAAAGGCATTTTTAACGCTCTTTCTTACTAAAACAGAGCTAACATCACTGGTGCGAACCAGTTGCTGCTGTATTGACGACTGGCGCGGTATTCAGTGCTACTCCGGCTTTTTGTCATAGTACGTATGCAAGAAGAAGAAGCACGCGCGGTACGCTGGTAACGTATCTTCCTCTATTGTTTACATCTATGAAGCTCCCATTACTCCGCCACGATTTAGTACTGGATTGTGTATCTAGTTGTAATGTGTGATCGAAGTTAATATCACATATCACAGAGATGTATCTGACACAAGCCGTTGGCGCACATCAAACGCATAATTAACGGTACGCCTCCCCGCCATCGACATCTATCATGTGTAATCCCGAGTAGGCGTTACCAGCGAGAAGATAGATTGAAAGCGATGCTGCAGATTAAATGTTAAGACACGCATGAATATACATGTGTAGGTATGTGTAGAGGTGTGTAACAGTAGTTATTGCGGGATAGTGCAGTCGAGCAGAAAGCTACACACATACGAGTACATAGTTTCATGACTATTATCTCCAAGGGCAAGTCAGGGACTAGGCAATGAGGTTTATGCTTCGTTCGTCCTACATAAAAATCCTGGTTCGTCCCAAACAATATGCTTCCTTCGTCCCAAAATATTATTTTAATTATTTCATTCTCGCTTTGTCCTATTTTATATTCCTTTTACAGCCCATTTTTTTATACTTATGCCAAAGTTACTTTAATCTTATTGTATGTACCTACAGTCAGCAATTTTTTTGTGACTTTACTTTTATCTATCTACGTGTAATTTGGGACGAAGCATAACTTCAATAATGATATGGGACAAACTAAGAATTATTTTGGAATATGGGACAAAACTTCGGGACGAACGAAGCATAAATCGGCAATGAGAACCGTAGAAGCTTACAACTATACACGTGCTCAGCGTAATAGGTGGTGAGCCCATCGTCGCTCTATGCTGTTGGATGTCTGTTAAGTCTTAAGAGGCCTATTACATCTCGACTGTGATTTTTGCGTAAAATGGCCTATTTTGGCGTTATGGATCTCAGAAACAAAAATACATTAATAATTATGACTTATTGAATAGTGTAGTATAGCTATTGGAATAGTGCGTAGCGGCCTCGCTTTTTGTAAATGAATAATGATTGACTAATGTACTGGAACTAGGAGACTTCAGGGTTAAATTAAATAAAACCAAGAAGTTGATCTAAAAAAGTGTGTAATAAAAAAAGGTATGGCCGCCTTATTACGGTTTCGACAAAACACAACGATACCGCGATTCAGGTTAGAGCGCTATCCACGCCATCTATCCGTAACTTTTCGAACTATTCTTTACTATCGACGTAAACATGCCGCCCCCGTAGGACATTTATTGGGGAATGTCCTATAACAATAAAGAAACCTGTCGGCTTATGAACTAAACTTAATGTTAGAAACACAAAGATACAATGCTTGTATAACAGAAATTAGAAATAGTTAAGAACATTAAAAGAAATAATTTCATTAGGTATACAATAAAATATTTGTCACCCTCCGAACATATAGATATTGAACTTACTAAGTAGCTATAGGTAAAATACAGAGCTTGTTTATAGGCCTTTTGATAATGGACGATTTGGTGCGTAGGCTGACCACACGTGTGATATTATCCAAACCGGGATGTTTCTCCATAATTCGTCCTAAAAGCCAACGACTGGGTGGTAAATCGTCTTCTTTGACTAGAACTAATTGGCCTATGTTGGGTTCAGTTACTTGTGAAGTCCATTTATAACGGTTCATCATTGTAGCTAAATATTCGCGGGACCAACGTCGCCAAAAATTTTGAACAGTTTTCTGGATAAGTTGCCATCTGCTTAAAGAGCTCAATGTTGAATTTTCGTAACTAGGTTCTGGAACGGTCACCAAAGGCTGTCCTATTAAAAAATGTCCTGGGGTTAAAGGGAGTGGTTCACTAGGATCGTCGTTGTAAATCACACTAATAGGTCGCGAATTTAAGCAAGCCTCTATCTGACTAAGGAGCGTATTCATCTCCTCGAAAGTCAAAGTCTGATCTCCAATTACCCGCTTGAGATGGAATTTTGTCGACTTAACTCCGGCCTCCCAAAGTCCTCCAAAGTTCGGAGCATGTGGAGGTATAAAGTGCCACGAGGTGCCGTGGACTTCAAGATCTTGGGCAATGGATCTTTGGATGGAGGTCAACTGTTGCAACTCTTTGCAAGCCCCCACAAACGTGGTGCCGTTGTCACTCCATAATTGAGAACAATGTCCTCGTCGAGAGGTGAACCGCCGGAATGCTGCTAGGAAAGCTTGAGTGGTCATATCACTCACGAGCTCAATATGAATAGCTCGGGTACACATGCATATAAATAGTGCAATGTATCCCTTATAGGATCGGTGACCTCTGCCCTTAGAGGTTCTGATGCTTATGGGTCCTGCATAATCCACACCGCTGTTCAGAAATGGTCTAGCTGGCGTACAGCGCACTGATGGTAATGACCCCATGAATGGGGATTTGATATCCGCTCGCTGCCGTGCGCAAATCACACATTCACGAACATGACGCTTAATAAGATTTCTTCCAGAAATTATCCAATATGCAGATCTCAAATAATTGGTCATAAGTAGAGAGCCTCCATGCAGGGTTCTGTTATGAGCGTCTGCTATAATTAGTTTGGTGAAATGACATTTATTTGGTAAAACGATTGGATGTTTGAAGGCTTCATCTTCTTCTGCTTTATTTATCCGACCAGTGACTCTAATAAGCTTGTTCTCGTCTAAATACGGACATAGTGAACTCAATGTGCTAGATTTGATTTGTAGAACTCCGTGCTTTAATAACTGTGAATATTCCGAGGGAAAGGCTTTTATTTGTGCTTGTCGTATACAAGACTGTAGGGTTTCCTCCAGTTCAGATTTGAGCAAATAATAGGAATTGCTTTTTTCTTTTTTAAGTGCTCTCCTACAGTAAGAAATTACTCTTAGTAATCTCTGCAATGAAGAAAATCGGTCAAACATCGATGTCTCTGGCTCTTCTGGGACTGTGACCATATGTGCTCTGACCAATTCTTCTGCATTGGCCTTTAAGTCATTTGGCTTGTTATATTCCACGTTTTGTGCTCGTAACATCTCTGGACCCAAAAACCATAAATCACTCTCATCAACCAACACACCTGGTGAAGTACCACGTGAGGCCAAATCAGCTGGATTGTGCTTCGTCGAGACGTGAAACCATTGCGAAGAATCCATGTTTGTCAAGATCTCCGACGTTCTGTTGGCTACAAAGGTTTTCCATTTGCTTGGGTGAGAGTTTAACCACGCCAAAACAATAGTAGAATCTGTCCATGCTCTAATCTTGTTCTTAGAAATACCAAGAACATTAGCGGTCTCAATTAAAAGTCTCATCAATAGTACCGCACCGCAAAGTTCTAGCCTCGGGATACTAACCTGCTTGATCGGCGCTACTCTTGTTTTTGCGTTTAAAAGAGAGACCTTTATATGGCCGCTCACCTGAACTACTCTAACATAAACAACCGCAGCGTAAGCAGACTTCGAAGCGTCGCAAAACCCGTGTAGCTCAACATCAAGATCATCAGAAGCAGTGCCAAGCCAACGTGGTATACGGATTTTGGTAAGTTCTGACAAGGTCTGACGATAAGTACTCCATTCTTCAATTAATTTGTTAGACAGCTGTTCATCCCATCCCAGCCCAGTCAACCATAATTGCTGAATGAAAATTTTTGCTGTAATAATTATAGGTGCGATCCAGCCTAATGGATCATATAATCTTGCAATATCTGCTATAATTGTTCTTTTTGTTTTAGGTGCTGTTGCTGGAGGAAGAATCACTGAGCAGTGGAAGAAGTCATCATCGCGGCTCCAGGTAAGTCCTAGTATTTTTATTGTACTGTCCAGTTTTATTTCCCATTCCTTTTTGTCCTGCTCTTGTAAACCCTTTTTCTTTTCTTTTCCTATTTCCTTTGAGTTTATTGTACTTTCTCTTCCATTTTCCATTTCATCTATCTCCTTGATTAGCTTAGTGTTATTACTACCCCACTTTTGTAACTTGAATCCTCCTTTTCCTAATATTTCTCTGATTTGTTTGTATAGCTCAACCCCTTCTTTAACAGTCGAGCAGCCAGTCAACAAGTCATCCATGTAAAAGTTATTGAGTATCTTCTCAGCTGCTTGCGGATGTTCCTGGCCTTCATCTACTGCTACCTGGTGTAAAACTCTGACTGCAAGGTAAGGTGCGGACGCGGTTCCAAATGTAACTGTTAATAACTCATAATCTTCTATTTCTTTTTCAGGTTCTTCGCGCCACAGGACTCTCTGGTACCTTACATCATCCTCTGCTATCCAGACCTGGCGGTACATTTTAATGATATCTGCTACTAATGCAATCTGGTGGATTCGCCACCGTAGAACTGTATGACGCAAATCAGGCTGTATGGTGGGACCTATCAGGAGAGAATCATTTAATGAAATACCTTTATTGTTCTTTTCGGATGCGTTGTACACCACACGTACTTTAGTAGTACTTTTATCGTTTCTCACCACAGGGTGATGAGGTAAGTAGGTTGCTTCAGTTACATTTGTTTTATTAACTGGTCTCATGTGATCTAACTTTATGTACTCTCTTATTACTTCTGTATATTGTTCTTTCAGATTTTTGTCCTTAATGAATCGTTTTTCTAAAGATCTCAGTCTTGATGCAGCTATTTCTCTTGAACCGTGGTTTGTGCACTGCGGAGGTTCTGTTCGTAATGGTAACTTTACCACGTACCGCCCCTCAGGTGTTCTAGTTGTAGTAGACTTAAATATCTCCTCACAACGGTGTTCTTCCTCTGTCCAGGTATTCTTTACATTCGATGCTTGTTCTTCAATTTCCCAAAACTTCTTGAGAATGTCATCTTCGTTAACTTGTGCGTGCATAACCGTCAAAATGTTTCTAGCACGCGAACCTTCAATGTGGTTGTCCTTCCCCAAGTCTGCATCAACTGCACCCGAAACTATCCACCCCAAAGTGGTGTTCTGCGCGATCAAAGATCCCGATGGACTTCTTTTTATCCCTTCTTTCAGAAGGTAGCTGTAAACCTCCGCTCCGATTAAAAGATCTATTTTGTTAGATATATTGAACTTCGGGTCTGCCAGCTCTAAAAGTTTCAGGTCAGTCCAGTCAACCGATCCAGTGTGGTTTCCAGGAATATACGAGGTAATATTGTTTAATACAAAGGCTCTAATTATAATTTCAAAGGTAGGATCGACTCGGGACTGCAGTGTAAAGGTAACTTCTCCCTTAGTTATAACCGATTTGTTCTCTCCTAATCCAGAAATAACCCCGTGTACTGTTCTTTTCTTAAGTCTCAGAAGCTGCACAGCTGCTTCTGTGATAAAGCATGCTTGTGAGCCTTGATCGAGTAGCACTCGCATAACTTGAATGTCACCCGTTTTTGACAAGGCATTTACTAACGCGGTAGCTAGTAAAACTTGCTTAGGTTTTTCTAGTTTTCCTGTCGACAAACAACTCACAACTGAAGAAGTGTTGGCTGTTGCACTATTACTACTATTAGGATTTTTATCTACCTTTACAGAGGACTGAACCCGATTATCAAAAACTATCTGGGGATGGAGCAATGAATGATGGCGCCTATTACATATTTTACATGTAGTAGGTTTTTTGCAATTGTAAGTTGTATGATTACCTCCAAGACAATTAAAACAAATTTTATTTTTAGTGACGAACTCTCTTTTCTTTTCTAGAGTTAAGTCTCCAAAACCTTTGCAGAAACAAAGCTTATGGTTTTCTGAACAAAACTCGCACTTCAAATGGGACGCTTGGTTAGTCGATAACAAAGACTTAGTTACATGCATTTGATTAGTGTTTGGCCTCCTTGTGTCTAAACACTCTAATGCCCTAAACCGGTTTTCTATAAAAACATTGAACTGATTAAGAGTAGGCAACATATCCGAATCAGTACTGGCAACACTTAACTCCCAATTTTTGCGGGTCTCAGGGTCAAGTTTAAACGTAACGATGTGTATTAGAATAATGTCCCACGTGCTCACACCTACGCCCAAGTTCTTTAATGCACTTACACAATCGGATGTGGTATCCAGCAGCTCCTTTAATCCTGCCGCCGACTCGACATTCAAACGCTTTTGGCTAAACAACCTTTTTAATATACTATTTGCTAGGTACCGTTTGTTATTGTATCTTTTTTCTAAGAGATCCCAACACTGGGCATAGTTATCCCCAGTGATAGGTGTGTGTCTTATCAATTGCTCGGCCTCTCCGGAGAGGTGACCTTTTAAATAATGCATTTTTTGTACTCTGTCTAATGTTTTATTTTTGTCAACAAGTGAAATAAATAAGTCTCTGAATGTCGGCCACTCTGAATATTTACCAGAAAAAACAGGGATTGATATTTTAGGTAATTTTACAAACGAGCTGGTGGAATCCTCATCCTTAACACTTTTGAAGTTAGAAGAGTCAGATTTAGCATGCAACAAAATTTTATTTAGTTCGGTTTTTAAAGAAGATTTGTACACAACATACGCGTCCTCCGTGTTATCATACATGTTTTGAGTAGTATAGGAACTTGCTTCGATATCTTCAGATTTATAAGTTTGCATTAATTTAGTATTAGTTGCATGAAATAGCTGCCAATCTCTTTCTACATTTTCCAATCTAGTTTCAAGGTATTCTACTGTAATACGATCCTTTGGACTTTTCTTAAAATTAATTGCTGCCTTTCCTATAGCTCTTTGTAGATCTTTCTGAACGTTTATTATGTTTTCCATCTTTAACAACTACGTTCTTTCAGCTAGTTATAAACAAAACAATCTTAGAAAGTAACAACAATTTTACAAACAATGAAAAATTACAAGTCTTTTGCCTTAAATATTCTGACCGAAATCGGGCATAGATTCCCCGTCTCACCGCTTTTTCTTAAACTATTCTAAGTCCTAAATACAAAGTTAAAATGTTACAAGTCTACAACTTTAACTAAAACCATAAGTAATAAAAATCTTGAAATTCTTCTAAGTTGATAGCCACGTGAAGATAAGGTTCAAAATTCTTTGCAATTTCACTCTAATGTTTATTTTATCTATGTTTGATCTTCAATGAAAATAAGGAACAAAATTGTACTCACAGTATCACTTCACTAACTCACACTCGTATCTTCTAATGACGGTGTCAATGACGTCACGGTTGACGCTCTGGCTGGTCCCCTTGTGTGACGTCACGTCCACGCTGATAGCTCAGCTCGATGACTCGTCTCGCCGCTTTCCAACTCCAACTCGCGAAGCACTTCCGGCGGCTGCATTCGCTTCAAGCGGCTCACGACGATGCGTACTCTTTGCTGTAGCGATCCACTACAGAGTACGTAGACTCAAAAAAAAATCCGGTCTCAGATGGACCAATGAATAATGATTGACTAATGTACTGGAACTAGGAGACTTCAGGGTTAAATTAAATAAAACCAAGAAGTTGATCTAAAAAAGTGTGTAATAAAAAAAGGTATGGCCGCCTTATTACGGTTTCGACAAAACACAACGATACCGCGATTCAGGTTAGAGCGCTATCCACGCCATCTATCCGTAACTTTTCGAACTATTCTTTACTATCGACGTAAACAGTAAATTTTGCTAACTTTTTAATTAAACCCGAAATTGCAGAGAAAGATTTTCATAAAGTGCGCGAAGGCACTTTTTTAAGCTCATCGATTGAACTACTGTTCTGAACAAGTGAAATAAAAAAATTATAATGTTATCTTTTACTATAAAATTAAAATATTGCGTAGCGGCCTCGGAATTTTTAGATATCATTGATTTTATACAGGAAAAAAAATTTTATTCTAAACCAAAAAACTTCGAAAATCGCTATAAGTTAACTGAGAATATTATTGAGCAAAATTTATACCTGAGTAATTGTTACTTCATGAGGAATAAAGATTTTATAATGAATTTATTATCCTATTTCGATAAAAACGATAAATACAACTGCAAAATTACTACAAAATGAGAAAATGGGCATTTTACGCAAAAATCACATTCGAGATGTAATAGGCCTCTTAAGTAAGTTAGTCGCCTTTTACTAAACCCCAAAAGAAGAGAGGGGTTGGTATGGTAGTATTGTTGCAACTGTACACACGGCTCTATAGTTAAAGAACGAAGAAAGTTTAAACGTGACGGTCACCCATCCGACGGCTAACCTTCACAAAAGTAGCTAAATATATACAAAGTAAAAGTACACAACAACTCAAGACAAAGCATAGCATTTCAACGCGAATCCACAATGTTGATTGCACGGAAACTTCACAATGTCACAGCAATTCCACAAAGATAAATCGCTTTTAATTTTCCGAATATATTAAACATTATTACGGAGAGCAACTGGAAAAAGTTCACTGCCGTACCGTTGAGAAAAATGTACGCTCTTTTGGAGTTTTAACAGATGAGACGGTGCTGTAGCGATAAGAGTATTGTAATAAAACAAAATTATTCTGCTTGAGAAATGACGAGTTTTAAGATTAGCTTTATGGGACCGCTCAGTCAAAACCTAAGGTCAAGAGTTGATTAAAAGACTTAAAACAGAAGGTTCTCAATTTGTCTATTTAAGATTTTTCATAAAGACAAATACTTTTTATTTCGCATATTTTCAACCTTGTAAAAGGTAAACTTTTTTTATATTTTTTATTGTGGCACGCCATAATGGCTTCACTCTGCCTGATGAAAAGCAGCCAGTGAAGCCCAAGAAGTGAAAGCGTTCATCACAGCGCTACCACGCTATGCCGAACGCTCACACTATGGCGGCCTGCATAAATGCTTTTTCACGCCCCGCTTAAATAACCCGGAAAAGAAAGAGGAAGGAAACACGTGTGCGGGAAGCGCATTCCACATACGGGCAGTTCGGCAAAAGAACGATTGTCCAAACTTTTTGGTACGTGTCTTGATGGTCAGCACGGTATGAGGGTGGCTTCTAATACCTGCACGCGTCGATCTGGAAAGGAAAGGAGAGGGAGGGATGAGGAGGTATTTGGAATGAAACAACCATTTTTCAATCGTAACTACAACAAACAGCCACTTGAGTTATGAAAATTATTTTAAAGTTGCCTAAGGTATCGTCATATATTTCTACAACTCCGTTCTTCACAAAGTTTAAAAACAAATACCCGGCATCTTTACTGCACGCATCCGTCTCGGGCTGTCACGTAACGTGAGCGTTGCGAGTACGTGGCGAGTTGGCGACACGTAGGTAACACCTTTCAAAACTGCATGGGACAGCTTGTGGATGTAACTCGGTTAACAGGTGCACTGCTAGGGTGACAAGGTCTTAACTCGGTGCTTGCTGTTCGTGGTCCCGAGCCATCCCCGTAGACCAGAAAGAACGGTTAGGTACTACGTTTTAGTGGGTAGGCCACTCGTTCTAGTTCTAACTAAAGAAAACGCGTTTTAATTGTAACACATACGAGTCGAGTACACTTTTCGAGCAATCGTGTTCTTTCGTAAACAAAATATTTAAACGGGATTTAACGCAAACTTCTTTTGAATCTTGCTACCATATCTTATTCTAAATACGAGAACGTCTCCGACCTGGTTGTACTCGTTGTACAGACTCCAGAACATCGAACTATCACAAAACGTCGAATTTCTAACCTAACCAATTAAGCTCTCGATTGTATATCACACATTTTAAAGCACTTTACAAAATCCAACACCACACTGAAAATGCATCTAAAAAACTTATAGGTATTTCGATTTCTCATACTTTGTCACTATTGTTTAAGGATCAATATAATATAGTTCTGGGTAGGTTGCCGCCTTTAAGACTATAACATTCACTCTTAGAGTCTCTAGCCTCATACACCCTTTTCTTAGGACTGAAAAATACGAATGCGAAACCACATAGCGTTAAGATTCTCTCAGTAGTTGAAGTATCCCGAAGCCGAGCAACGGCTCACGTCACGTACAATATGAGGTACGTGCGGACACTCGATCTCAGGTGTCCGGGTAGAACGACCAGCCCGGACGGCGACGTATGTGTAATTTGCATATATCACTTTTAGTGATAAGACCGCCATTTGTACGTCAACTTATATATAGTTGTATTTTTATTTGCTGTCAAAAAGGTTTTTCTTGTGGTGTAAAATAAAGTATATTTATCTTATCTTATCATATATCGGATAAGGTAGATTTTCATACATACAAACATAGATTCATGGCTATTATCCCCGAAGGGTTAGTCAGATACTCAGACAATACTACTAGCGCTATGAGGACCGCAGCCCACTGCCATAGGCCACGACTGCATTTTTTTTCTCTGAATGGGTTTGCTCATGATCCCAATCAAGCCCAGGGGCTAAGACAAGATCTACGATGGAGTGAGCTAACCCAGAAGGTGCCTATTCACTCTTGCTTTGAAGGTGGACGGGTAATAAGTACTCGAAAACACAGACGCAGGGAGGGAGTTCCACTTCTTTGCTGTGCGCAGTATAAAAGATGTTGAGTAGCGCTTTGTGCGCCATTTAGGAATATCTACCAAGAAAGGGTGGTAGCCCGCAGTGCGTCTGGATGTCCGATGGAAGAAGGGGGATGGCGGTATAAGCTCATGCAGCTCCAGAGCACACTCTCCTCCGAAGTACAGTCAGTAAAAAACCGACAGACAGGCGACATTGCGGCGGTAAGCTAGGGTGTGAAACTTGTTCTTCATACATTTTTCTTCTCTTTTATAATGATTGTCTGCAAACGAGCCGGCGGGCCGCCTGACGGTGAGCGGTCACCGCCGCTCATGGACATCAGCAATATCAGAGGTGTTGCTTTTGCGTTGCCGACCTGAGGAAAACCTCTTTACACCCTTGGAAAGAGTTCATGTCGTACTTTAATGGGAAAACCTCGGATGGCAGCTGTGCTCAGCGTAATAGACGGTGAGCCCTTCGCCGCTCTATGCTGTTGGATGTATGTGCAGTCTTTAGTACGTTAATCGCCTTTCACGACAGCCACGGAATAAGAGGGGTTGGTAATCTTTCAGTGAGCCGCTATGCACACGGCTTGGCCAGTTAAGCAACTTTCTAAATGCCGGGCTCTGGATGGATGACCGAATTAATAACATTTGGAGCTCTTCCATGCTTCGGGAGGCACGTACAGCCGTAAATGAGATGATAGTCGTTAAAACCCACATCACTGTACCCAGCAGTGGGACGTTTATGAGCTGATGATAATATGCCATAGCATGGATACACGCGCAGACTTAAGTTCTTTTTGATACCCAAAAAACATTTTGTAACAAAATTAAGTTATGCTTTTTTTGTGAAATAATATAGGCGCAGATAGAAAACATAAACTAACGAAATAACATTAATTTATACTGTTATGAGACAATACGAAACCATTCATAAAAAAACCGGACAAGTGCGAGTCGGACTCGCTCACCGATAGTTCCGTACAAATTTCTAGGTGCATTTCATAAATTATTTTTTTCATCACCCGTCAAAAATCGAAAACTATAACTACATCATAAAAATAATAAAAAATCTGTTTAAGCTTGTGCCAATGAAGCCCTTTCATACGATACCCCACACGACACGGTTAACTCAATTCAAAATTTGTACCGCTGCCGCCGTTCCTGGCATAAAGACCCTGTTTATTAATGATTTAATTACAAATGTATAGTTTTCAGATGTTTTCCTATACTTAGTACAAGACGGTAATACTTGCCAAATTTCATAGTTCTAGGTCAACGGAAAATACCCTATAAGTTTTGATTCCCTTGAGAGTGTCGAAATATACTTTTTTTGGCATAAATACCCTGCTTTTAAATGATTTAATTACAAATGTATAGCTTTCAGAGTTTTCCACATACTTGTAGTACAAGACGGTAATACTTGCCAAATTCCATAGTTCTAGGTCAACGGAAAATACCCTATCCATTTTGATTCCCTTGAGTGTCGAAATATACGTTTTTTTGCGACATAAACGGCCGCATCTTTTTTTTACGTTAACTTAAAGAGTTTGATTTTTTCACAGTTTCAAGAGACTGTAGACCTGAGAATATCGTTTTAATTTCAACTCGATACGTCCACGCGTTCCCGAGATAAAGGGTCTTGACAGACAGACGGACTGACAACAAAGTGATCCCATAAAGGTTCCGTTTTTTCCTTTTGAGGTACGGAACCCTAAAAATGCGGCCGACACGATATCGTTTTCCAAGCATTGTGTTTCTCGACTATATTTCTTCTTCCATTGCTTGTTACGAGGCCAGTAGTACTTGCACTCGAGTATTGAAAATAGGTGAGTACCTATTTATAGGTTCCATTAAATATATATATGACTATATGAACCCATCAATTTGTACATACAAACCTACATATTGCAAAAGCGGTTTCTTAAATATCATTATATTTTGTGTATGGTGGCGGCTCATTAAAAGAATACTAATGACCCATCTCTTGCCTTGGGTGTCGTAAAAGGCGACTAACGGACTAAATACTACACACACATCCAACAGCAAAAACAGGCGATGGGCTTACCCCCTGCCACGCTGAGCACATGTGCACTGTGCAGTTGTTATTTGGTGAAACGAGGACTATGGCAGAAGACTGATTTTGCGGTCCTCAGTCTCTGATTAACCCTTAGGCATTGTCCTAATACAACGCGATAACGCGATCATCGCGCGATTAAAGTTGACGAACTAAGTTCGCGCGAATAGATTTTTAAACATTTTAGTCGCGCAAATGCATCGGGCGTTTGCCTATTAGGACACCTTTTCTAGATCAATATGTTTGATCGTCGACTCTACGATGGTCGCATCGTTTAATCGCGCGATAATCGCGTTATCGCGTTGTAACAGTGCCTTAGAGGTTAATTGTCGTGAGTGTGTATGTTTTATACGCCTTTTTATATTTATTAGGTACGTAATTATAATTTCAAATGAAATAGAATATCAACACAGACAATAAAATATACAAATAATAAAATTACACAGACATTTCACCAGAATACGGTTCGCCGTCTGTCCTAATAAATAAAACCTTCTTAAGCCACATCCGAAACAAAACACAGTGTATAACGTTCCGCCTCAAACCAGCTGCGCTCAAAAGAGCGTTCTGCAAAATTATCACACAACAGTGAGATTCCCCCCCCCCCCCCCCCCTCCTTGGATGCGATAAATTTCCTCGGATGTCACCGCCGGAAGCCGTGCCTCTTCGTATGTAGCCGAATCAAGAGTGAGAGTTATGAGAACACATTTCTGCTGGATCATAAGAAGCATGTAAGTGTAAAAAAGACGCGGCGACAACAGCGACGCATTTGTAAAGATGATATACGAGTTGATTTTGTTTAACTATCCAATATCAAGACGACCTAATTATTTATTACTAAGTAAACAAAACATTTATAACAATAAAACCCAGTATGATAGATACCAATTTGGGCGCCAATATTCACCCTGATATAAAATTAAGACACTGCACCAGGACACCGTAACCCGACTGAGATATGATATTATGTTTTTTTAAATGTTATTTATTATTCATAAGTTACCAATAATCAGTCACAGTAACAAAGCCGCGCCATATATTTTGTTGTGCACCAAAAACACACTGCAACGACAAAAGTTTCAACGTTCGACACAATTGAATGTGTACCCAACACTTTCCCAGCGACAAGCAAATAATACAATAACCGATTACAGCGAGAGAACATTTTCTCAGAGCGACTAAACTCAATATGGTACCAGTTGGGCGCCAATATCCAACCCAATATAAAATTAAGACACTGCATACACCCCGCAACGTGCTTCAAGATTGGATATTGCTCTACTCCGTGTATTCGTATTCTTGGCAACGTTACACGTTAATGGCAAGAAGCAATTTCTTTCGTTACCATTGTTGGCAATTACAATTTTATGGCTAATACCTACACGGATACAGATAAAGTTTTATTTCCTCTATCGCATTCGGCGTATTCGTACGGTGGAATCGCATTAAATCTACGCATTGTTTATTCAATTTGTATGTGTGTATATATTTATTTATTTAGGAGAGGACCAAGTGTACACACACACACAATACTGTAATATAAAAAAAAAAATTTTACTATTTTTCCCAGTTATTATGAGTCGTTTTAACTATCATATCCGAATATCACCAAGATCGGAAAAAAATAATAATTTCAGTAACATCTGGGTAAAAGCGAAATGTGCCTACATTGCTTCTATTTTCGTTAGCCAACTGTCCCACTGCTGCGCAAAGCCCCCCCCCCCCCTAAATCCCTCCATCCATCTCTATCCTGAGCCACCTCATGCCAGTCAGTCTGGTGTGCGTTTAGATAGTCTCGCCAACCTCTTTGGCAGCTGTCATCACGAAGACTCCTAAATTAAATAAAGAGCAAAAATTTTACTACTTCAGTCGGTCTTAGACTCAGAGTTTAGTAATTAGGTGAGGTGATGGCCAAGTGCTTCTCCCTAGTAAAACAAACAATCAAGAGCTGAGGGGCCTAGACTAGTGACACGAACGTTTGTAGAATAGAAAGATTAACGTCATTGAGCGAATCACTATGAAAGTTTGACAAACGCTGACGAATCGACATCGACAATCGACGAATCGATTTTATAGGTATTTTTTTGTTTGGCCATGAAGTTTTATCTTCCTTTCTTACCGATGTATAGATTTCATTTATTTATTTATTCTAATTTTACTCGTCATAGTGACTACATCCCGCCTAATGGTAAGCAGCCAATACAGTCACAAGCACGGTATCAAGCGCACTCATTCATGACGGCCTGCATAAATGCTGTTTCACGCCTCGCTTAAAAGACCCGGGAATATAGGAGCTGGGAAACACATGCGCCGGCAAAGAATTCCAAAGCCGAATCGTCTTACAGAGAAACGACTTGCCAAATTTTTGGTACGAATGCTGATAGTCTGCACAGTATGATGGTAGTTCTAGACGAGCACGTGTAGTCCGGGAGAGGAAAGGAGAGGAGAGAGCGGGATTAGATTAAAACGCTCTTCAGAACATTCCGGTAGAAGTTACTGAGAGAAGCAACGTCTCTATGCAGCTGGAGGTCCTCAAGAGGCTGAAACCTCAGCATCTCTAATAATGCGTTTACCGCTCGCCTTTACAGTCTATCAAGTGCATCGAGGAGGTATTTAGCGGAGCCGTCCCATAGATGGGAACAATACTCCATACTCGAACGCACTTGAGTCTTGTACAGCAAACAGCGCTGCTCGGGAGTGAAAAACCGCCTCACCTTGTTAAGAATACCCACCTTACGGGAAACAGTTAAAATAACACTCTCGATGTAGCATTTTGGATTCAGTTCCGTCATGTCCATGCCAATAATGCTGAGGTATACCTAAATGGGTAACAGAGTTCTGAAGAGAGGGAGGAGTAAGGAAGGGAGTTACTATTACCCAGGTAACAACATAATGGGTTTACGTGTACAGGGTGCCCGTAATGACGGTGATTACGGTGGAGCACAGCAATCGAACAGTCTCTGCTCGGCCGATACATATTGTATGGGACGCGGTAGTCCGAAGGCTCGACAACGGTAGGGCGACCAATGTTCTTCAGTTCCGAGACTTAGGACGAGAAGCTTTGATCACATATAAAAACAAGATGCACAATATCAGGGCTTGGAATACCAGTATTTTCAATTACCGGTACCTTTGACTTAAATAAGGTACCGGTATCAATTTGATACCGGTATTCATAATACAGGCAGTGGCGGTACCTTCATACAAGCCGAAAAGCCCGGCTTGCCCTAACAAAAACTCAATATCACTACTGGTAAAACGCAATTATTAAAATCACTTAATATTTTTTCCATTGTTAATTTTCTTTCATCAGCATTTAAATTATCAATTTGATAAGTTTCTCACATTAAGAATCACCAAACAAATCGCATAAAGCTGCTTAAAAATCGTGCGATGCTTTACATCTCTCTCGCACAAGTTGGCTTGCTTGCGGGCTTCGGATTTAAAGTATATCCGCTCTCTTCTAACTTTAACAAAATTGCTACTCTATAAACATATTACTGCGTAAGTATGTATAGATTCTATGAGAAATTCATACTCTTCGTCAAAGCCAGCTTGCGTTATGAAGTTCGCAAGTAAGGCCTTCTCCAAATCAGGCTTTATTTCTACCGAATCACGTGCAACTTCAACGCGGGCGAACCAATCAGAGGCGGCCGACGACAGCTCGAGCTCGGGCGAACCAATCAGAGGCGAGCATTAACACGCGATTGTGCTGTGCAGCAGCCACAGACTGCAGCCAGCCATTTTTTATTCTTTGTTATTGTCACACTTCACTTTGTTTGAGCGATTGTTTTTATGTAACAAGGTGTGTTCGTAATTTGTGATAAAAAAAATGTGTTCCGAGTTCAGTTCGTCGCTTTATTGGTTTCTGTGACGAACTCAGATGTGTTGGGCATGTGATGTGTTGCAAACAAATGTGTACATATACGTGTTGATGATTGGCATACCTACGAAAGGCAGAGGTAAATAAATTCTTTGAACATCACACATGATTTATGTATTTCGCAAACTATTAAAAGTCATCTAAGGCATTAGTTATAATAAGTCTATGTAAAAAACTATTTAGATTGTTGGTTGCTTCCATTCAAAATAATTAAGTAATAATTAATAAATTAAGTGTAGAGGCCTATATATCGACTGTGATTCCCGCGCAAAATGCCCATTTTCGCATTTTGTAGTAATTTTCCAGTTGTATTTATCGTTTTTATCGAAATAGGATAATAAATGCATGATAAATATTACGAATCTCCACTCTGTGAGAAAAAGCTGAGTTCGGACGGCCGGCGCATCGCATTTTGTAGTAATTTTGTACTTAGTTGTATTTATAGTTTTCATAGAAAAAAGGATAATAAATTCATTATAACATTTTTATTCCTCATGAAGTAACAATTATTCTGGTATAAATTTTACTTAATAATATTATCGTAGATAAAAGAAATTCACAGTTAACCTAACGCGATTTTCGAAGTTTTTTTGGTATTGAATAACATTTTTTTTCTATATAAAATCAATAATATTTAAAAATTCCGTGGCCGCTACGCATTATACGACGAGATAACATTCTCATTTTTTTATTTTATTTGTTTAGAACAGTAGTTCAATCCAGGAGCTCAAAAAAGTGCCCTCGCGCAATTTATGAAAATCTTTCTCGGCAGTTTTGGGTTCAAATAAAAAGTTAAGCGATATTTACAAAAAGCGAGGCCGCTACGTACTATGCCAATAGCAATTCTACACTATTCAATAAGTAAATACTGTTAATGTATTTTGGTTTTTGAGATAAAGAACGCCAAAATTGGCCGCAGTAATTTTTTTTTTCTAAAAATTTCTCACAAAGATCACATTCAGATGTAATAGAAGGTAATAGGCTGTTTTTTTTACAATCGACAAAAACGTTCGGAGTGCCACGGCCTATGACGATTTGAGTAAAAAATGTGGCTAGTGTCCCAAATGGGTACCAACATTGTACCAGGTAGCAAGATTAGGAACTTCAGGTTTCGGGCTTGCCCCAATCTGAAGCCCTAGACACGCCACTGAATACAGGTTAACCGATGAGTACCGGTAAGTAGGATTGTATTAGTACCGGTATTATACAGATACTTATACCGGGACTAAGTAACCAAATTCATTAGTGCGAGCGAGAGATACCGAGTAGACAAATAAGTGGCCCTTGGATTGGCTAACTGCACTGCTTTACGCACGGCCGCAGAGCACAGAGTGCACTGCATATCACGTGACAAACAGACTGGCAACGTCGCAGATAGATACCGGTATTTTTGAGGTACTATACCGGTACTCGTGGAAGAATCGGTATCCAGGAACCGAAATGGAAAATACCGGTACTTACCGATATAATACCTGTATTTTCGGTACCGGTTCCAAGCCCTATGCACAATCAACGCTCTAAAAACGTCTGCACAGAAAGAGTAGGTATCTAGCGAGTTGTTTAGGTACGGTCGGGGTCACCCTCGCTTTGCCACTTTGCAGCGATTTTCGTATGAAGCGCACCGACAGCCCAGGTACGTGTTCGTACCAAAATAGATGCATGGTGTGCAAGGAATTTTGACCTTTAGACTGGTAAAGCGACGGAGTCCGCCATTGTACGCATTTCGTTTGGTAGTGTGCGAGCTAAGGGTTAACATGACGAAGTGCTCCTTTAAAAATTGATTCTATGCCAAAACAATAAAAAGAAATGTATATGTCAAAGATCTAGTATTATATGTGATCGAGGATAAGGAAACTAAAAATTCATTCATTTTAAACTTTACATAGAGCAAATTAAATCGCAACATTCGCAACCTCATGGAAGGTAAAGGCTTTGCGTTGTAATCTTTTGCAACAGAACAAAAATGGTCGCACGAAGCTCAGCAAGCTAATTCTCTAATTCGACTAACAGTTAAAAAGATAAACACCCAAGGAAATTAGTCGTACACTACTGTGTACTGTGACAATTGCTTGTGAATAATACAGAGCGCGAGCGCAATGTACGACGAATTTCCTTGGGTGTTCATCATTTTAACAATCAGTGGATTTAGGGTATTCCCTAACTCCTATTGGCCTGCTAAGTTTTTCATTTGTAACGATTCTGATACACTTACTTGGCTACATTTACTCTCAAATCATTTTCATACATGTATTTCGAGTCAGGGTAAAATTGTTTAGACTATATAACTGACATGCTATTTTGCCATAAGCTACAATTTGCCAAATTGCGGTCACCCTACAACATACAGCACACAAGCACACGACGAGCGACACGTAAGTGGAATGGAAATGGAATGGAACCGCGAATTATTCACCAAGTCATTTTTGAATAAGTAATGCGATAGTTGGTGCTTATACACGGTGACCGGCTATTGGAGTCACTATCACGTGCATCAGACAAATAAACGATTAAGGGTAGGGTAAAATGTTCCGTTTGAAGGTTTAGACGAAAACGTTAATCATTTTTGAATAGACGCAAATGAAAAAATAACGAATGAAAAATTGTGTTTATATTTCTGTTCTCAATTTTTATACAAAAACTAAACACAAATAAACAATTAAACTTATATCCTCCAATAATTTTAGAAAGAACACCTCATACAAAATACTTTAAAAAAAAACTATAACCAGCGGGGATACCTCTGGCGTTGTACTGTACAGTAACCGCCCACAGTATGCCTGATGCAAACGAAACGGTATAGAAAAACAAAAGAACTTATTCCCTGCCAAAGCACACTAAACCTCACTAGCCGGTAACTAGATTTGAAGCTAAAGAAAACTGTTTGAAAACTAGATCGAGACAGCTTGAAACAACGGCGCGAGCAGAATCACGATTGCGCTAAGACGGAGGCGACTGAAAGCAAGTAACGGATTCTGGATGCGAAACGAGATCTCCCCCGCGCGAGCGAACCAACTTTATTTATTTTATTTATTTTTAAATACTCAATCACGGAGTTTTACAACGGGAACGCTTTGCTTCGCGTTGAATGTTTTACTGAGATTGAATTAATGTATACACTTTAAAAGGAGCAAGTATTGCCTGTCTGTCAATTTAAAAGCGATCGTACAAGTTAAGCTACTTTCTGTCGTGGGACCTGGATGAGTGACTAAGTAAAAGAAAACTATGGTTACTTCATATGCTATGTTATCGAACGTAGTATAGTAATGTAATCGACATTGCAATCTTATCTCAATGAACAATTTATCACAAGAGAAGACATGTCAGAAAATGACGATGTTTGACATGATGATGACAAGTATTGACAAGTCAGTTCCCAATTAGTTGATACCTTACGCCTAGTCATACCATGACAAAAAGATAATATAAGAAGGACAACGACGAGCGACACGTAAGTGGAATGGAAATGGAATGGAACTGCAAATTATTCACCAAGTAAATTTTGAATAAGTAACCAATTAGTTGATACCTTACGCTTAGCTTACCTGATAGTCATACCATGATAAAAAGATAATAAAAGAATAAATGAAGGAAGAGACATGTGTCAGTATCGCAGTAAATGAAAAGCTGTGGTATTTGCCTACGCCTGCCGGAAAACGGGCATTATGTAAGCAGGAACGCATGTATGTATATGAAAAGCTGACTGACTGACTGGACTGAAAAAACGATTGACATAGCACAGCTTAAACAGCTGAGCCTAGAACACTAATATTTCGGAAGCTCCATCTTTATTTCAAACTCAAACTCAGGACATTTATTCGATGTAGCTATGCAAATAGGCTTAATTTCTAAACTTAATACTAATAAATTATACTACAACGAAAAAGACCACTCTCAACATGATTTTGCAGCTTTAAAATATACGTTGCAAGGATAATAATATGATAAAAACAGAGATTTGATCAAATCACGAGGATGTTAAAATAACAACTCGATTTTATCATTTCCCTAAACAAATCTAGGGATTTGAACAAATACCAGAACTGGTTCCGTGAAAAGACCAAAAACATGTGAGGAGTAGGGCAGCTATAGTATTTCTGTTGGGTGTGTAATGTATGATATAACAACAAATGTCATAACGTTTACAACATATAATTTTAGATAAAATAATTTTGTTTAATATAATAATCACAAAGTATAATTAACGAAAGATCTAATTTTAAAAGTTGTAATTTTAGAACGTATAACCAACTATTCGTATAAAATCGTTCAACATAAAAATTAAAAAGTATATTATTCTAAACGTATAATACTCATGTAATCGAATATTCGGTTTGAATAATAACCTTTAATATAGCAATCAATTTAAATTACAATCTTAAAAACTAACAATCAATTCCTATAAACATGTTTCAAATTGAACACAAAAAATAATCCTTTAAAATAAATTTCTGTAGGTATGATATATATAAGCAAGGATGTAAGTAACTTCTTACCTATCACGTGACCTACAGGAGTAGGGCAGCTAGTATTTCTGTTGTCTAATAAAAAAAAATTACCTCGAAATTCAAAACAATCGCTACGCTGCGCTTCGCGATTGTCTTAAATTTCTAACCTATCACGTGACCTACAGGACTAGGGCAGCTAGTATTTTTATTGTACCCCATAAAAAGAAATTACCTTGAAATTTAAGACAATCGCGAAGCGCAGAGCAGCGTAGCTATTGTCTTAGGCCCCGTGACCCCTTGAAGTAGGTATGATATAATATCAAATGATGAATATACCAATTAAAACTTATTTAGGGCAAAAGTTATTTTCAATAATTAAAAAGTTGATTAAATAAAACTTATTTAAATTGATCTTTATAATAAAAAAATATATGTGAAATGATAAATATAATAAATGATTCTTATGTAAAGCGAAATTCTATAAAAGGAATAATATATTAAATGATTTTATATTAAATAAACATTATAATAAAGTACTATTATATTAAGTAGAATTATGATATTAGTTGTTATATATATTGTTCATTATGTAAAATGAACGTTATTAAAATGAAAATATATCAAACATAGTTCTATTAAATGTAGCGCACCCATTTCTGTTGTCTAATAAAAAAAATAACCTCGAAATCAAGACAATCAGATGTACTGAAGTGGCGATATGGCTAATAGTGGCCATATCTGGAACGTAGCAAACTTGCAAACTACCAACTAAGTACCCAACAGTGAATTCGCTAGCAAATTAGTTCTGCAAATTAATACGTCCCGCGTGTCGTGATAAATAGGCATTTGTGGGACGAACCGTCAATTTAGAGTATTCGTGTCTGCGCCATATCACGTGGAAGATGCCGTGTCACTCGTCTTTTATGATGTCGGTGTATTTTGTGGGCACACTAACGAGCGACCGTGACTTTGTCTGCAGTAATAGACGGGAGAATTTAGGAAAATTCTTTCTGTTAATTTGTTCGTCCTAAAAAAAGACAATAGAAAAGAAATCAAGACAAAGAATTCAAGACAATCGCTACGCTGCGCTTCGCGATTGTCTTGATTTCTAACCTATCACGTACTTGACCTACATGAGTAGGGCAATTTATGTTCTAGTGGTGTTCAAATCCCTAGATTTGTTTAGGGAAATGATAAAATCGTGTTGTTATTTTAACATTCTCGTGATTTGATCCAATCACTTAGGGAATTGGCCAAATCTCTGTTTTTATCATATGATTGCGACATATATAACCTATAAGCTGCAACGCTGATTTTCAGCGAAGCCCTTGAAGGTGGGTGTATGTGTGCGTGCAGACGAACAAATAAAGAGAAAGGATTTTGCAAATTCTCCTAGCATCAGGATTCAGGGTCGCTCACACAAATTTTTATGACGAACAAATTAACAGAAAGTTTTTTCCAAAATTCTCCCGTCTATTACTGCAGACAAAGTCATGGTCGCTCGTTAGTGTGCCCACAAAATACACCGACATCATAAAAGACGAGTGACACGGCATCTTCCACGTGATACGGCGCAGACACGAGGACTCTGAATTGACGGTTCGTCCCACAAATACCTATTTATCACGACACGCGGGACGTATTAATTTGCAGAACTAATTTTCTAGCGAATTCACTGTTGGGTACTTAGTTGGTAGTTTGCAAGTTTGCTACGTTCCAGATATGGCCGTTATTAGCCATATCGCCACTTCAGTACATCACACATAATTGAAATCAAGCCTTCACGACATGTGAGAAGTATTTGCTCACTCACTATGCTTGCCAAATTCGGGTTGATTGGTGATTACAGACCCAGGCTATGCATCGAAAGATCGGAAATATATTTGCCCAATCTGGAAATTAAACCCTGGACTGGACCACCAGTTATCGAGCTGAGCGCTTGGTTACTAAGCCACCCGGTTCTCGGAATGGTTAGGCAGGGACTACAGCTTTACAATTCCTACGATTTACTCGCATAAGACTTACCTGATTATTGAAGTTAATATTTTTTAACTATTTTGTTATTTAAGTAAATAACATAAAAAATTTCAAAAAAAAATCATAATTATCACGGCTATTATCCCCGAAGGGTTAGTCAGAGGCTAGGCAATGAGGACCGCAAAAGCAGTTATCTGCTATAGTCCACTTTCACCAAATAGCCACTGCAGATGTGCTAAGCGTGACAGGTGGTGAGCCCCTCGCCGCTCTATGCTGTTGGATATATGTGCAGTCTTAGTCCGTCAGTCGCATTTTACGACACCCAAGGAAAGAGAGGCGATCTTTCATAATATTGTGAACGTATATTTCGTACCTAATATGCCATAAATGTCATGCATGACTTTGTAAATTATATTCATCATAGCCAATATTGCATGCAACTAATTAAGGCACCTCGTGACAGAACTGGGCGGTAGTATTATTTTACCGCTACGCGACACAGTTAAATCAAAAAATATAAACTTAAATAATCAGATGGTCTAATCTGAACGTCTCTTTCATAATATTTTAAACGATCATAATATTAGGGACATGACTTTGTAAATTATATTCATCATAGCCAATATTGCAGCTAATTAAGGCACCTCGTGATAAATATTCTTGATAAAATCCTCCGTCTCCTTTCACCGTGCAAACATCCGCATCTATTAATATCCGATCGGGTATCCGTATTAATTATCCGTTGGCTGTCACGTTTCACACTGGCAGATATTGTATAAGTCCATGATTAATTGCCATGTTATCGAGGAAGACATTATTTTGACTCGTTAAAAGTAAGATATGTATTAGATGAGGCAATATTGAATAGAGAAGATTATTGGTGGAGAGGATAGCGTGATGAAGAAACTTTTGTCATGTTGTGAGAAATAGAAGAAAAGTTGAACCCTTCATGCCTTGTGAAAGTCAAAGTAAAACACTGCACGGTGCGGTGGTAGGACGGTGCGTAGGTGCATTGATGCATTTAAGTTTGATAAGAATAGTAGATGATGTAAACGAATACTGTATTACGAGTAATGGATTACAAATCAACAACAATGAAGAAGTATTAAAAGTTAATCTATTTGCAAGTCAGGAATCAAACCCGGCCTCGAAGTTAGTCAGCGAATCACTACCACAACCATCGACATATTATTATTATTACCGAACATAGGCTGAAAGCGAGATCTTGTTTTTCCCGCCACATAATAAATATCCCACTAAGTAAGAACAACATTTAATAAAAACTGTTCGCAACACCCATTCCACAAATCACGCCGAACGCGCTAATTAAATCATATTGCCTTCAAAGAGGTCGCAGACTGAATGTACAAAACCAAGAGAGAGAGCAACAAAATAAAAAAAGAAAACAAGACTCTAGCCATCAGCCTTATCTCGGCCAAAACAAAAACAAAACAGGGCAGAGAGTTAATCGTAGCGATAAACTTGAAGAGGGCACTTACGACCGGCTAGCGATCGTAGGGCAGCTGCGATTCGGGGAAATTCTGGGATCGTTCCTTAGGTATTACATGAAAAGCTATCGAAGTGGAATAGTGAAGGTAGTAGGTTTATAACCTTCTTCCAACAAGCAACATATCTCTACAACAATTATATTTACATTTAGTCTAGTAATGTGTAATGAGGCACTTGAAAGGATAACAGTACAGTTGCATGCCACAAAATCTGTAAATTGACTTAACAATAAGCAGACAGCATTTCATTGAATTTAGTTGACAGGTAGTACAGCTTAAAGAGAAAAATATTAGAGCTGGTGTCATTAGTATTTGTATTAAGTTAAAATATTATTTTTTATTATTTACTACTTAACGTTCACGTTATATACGATTAGATTTACTCGTACACTTACATTTTGATAGGCTACATATTCTACAAAAATATCATTCATTTGGTCTTTTTTGTCTATAGCAGACAATTTATGATGCAACACCTGAGAAACATCGCTTTTGATGGTAACATAGATCTATCACAAGCCAGACAGAAAAGTTTGCGGCAACTGGTGCAGAGCTGCTTTGATGTTGCCTCTGTCTCTTGTTATTGAGTGCCGCAAATAAGGCCTCATCGCAGGACCCACAACCGTCAAAATATCATTAAGGAACAATAAAATTATTATTTAGACAACCCGAAACATTTGTCAAATGGTGCGGTTTTAATATCAAATCTTTCTCAAGGTAGCTTCTGCCGAGTCCCGAATATCCCAATTGCATCCACCCGCACGGCGACAGTACACAATCAAATCCGTGAAGACGCACAGCAGTAAAGCCCGGTGCATACGGTCGTAAGTTTTGATTTCGCCAACGCTTTGAGACGCTGTGAGAGTGTAACTGCAGGGTCGTTATCATTTTTGCCCTTTGTTATTCTAGAGATCTCCTCTCTCTTTATTGAATTAGCCAATTTAGCTTGAGACATCAGTCATCTAAAGCTGAAATGGTTTTGAAGCCAGAATTCATTACCTTCAAATCTAGAAAAAGACAAATTTTGACGACGTCTTTTAAAATACTGGTCCTTTAAGAGTTTGGTTTTTTTATGCGGGATTCGAAGCGATTTACGGATTGCGAAAAGTGTGTGACGCGTAAAGATATCATTTTTCATATTAATAGAAATAGGGAACTATGAACATTAAATAATACTACGTATTAATTTCAATAATATTCCACCCAACTGAGTTATAATTATTTTTTTACTAGGTATCATGATCCGTTGAGGTTATCGTTTAATTAAAGAAAAACAACAAATGGTATGATAGTAATCTAGTTAATAAATAATCCAATCAAGTTTTAAATTATAACAAGTTATTCATATATTCATGATATCTTAATTATAATAACATGTTTTCATAAATAGCTTCCAATAAAATCATCATTTTGACTGTTTGGGCGCCAGTTAAGCAAATGGCCTCAAAACCGCCTCATTCTGTCTCTTCGGAAATAAAGGGGTGTGTTGCGGTAACTGACGTATTTCAGGCTCCCGGTGTATTGGCGAGTGTGGTCCGATCGACATTGGTTGGCTTTGGCCGAGTTTGGTATCGGCTACCGCATCTTCGGCTTCTGCATTTTCGGCTACATCATCTTTGGATCTAGTAAATTCGGTTATTACATCGTTATACCCGTCGGTCGGTTACATTTTCCATAACAAGAGTCATAGAAACCGATATTTTTTTATTAAGTTTTTGAAACTGTAGCCAGACACAATGGCGTATGAATTTTCATTTGTTACCAATAAAGTGCAATAAGCTGTTTCAATTATATGGTGGTGGTATTGCAGACTTGGTTGTTTATTGCTTTATATTATTACTTTATATTTTATTTTCCAATGTTAAACTGCTTGTGTGGTCAATATAATAATACATTTATTTTCTTTCTTTCTTTCATATTCCCAGAATTTCGTAACTTTAAAATGTGTACAAATAAAGTGCTTGAACCCTCATTGGGTCGGTCAGCCATTGTCCGAATAATCGGTTCGGTCAAAACGTCCGACATCACTACACGTTTTGCACATCGAGCGGAACAACTTGATTGGATCATCCATTTAATAAAGTGGCTTCCAAATTTGAATGCGAAATCTACAGAGTTTTAGCTAAACACGGAGGTTCATATATTAAGATAAATACACACGTTCATTTGAGGTATCCAGTTCGATTTCCGTTCCATTAGGGTAGGGAAAGTGATTTCTTAAAAATACCTAATGTCTGCCTGTGCCATTGAATCGAAAAATATGAAAATTTGTGTTTTCAGACATCAAGACAATATCTCAGAGGAGCAAAGCATTATTAAATTATAAACAAATATTCATTATCACAGTGCCAACCTGTTAACTATTAAACATAATATTACTAGAGAAGGGTACGTCTCACGCCCCTAAAAGCAGAACACAATAAACCAGGCCACAACCGTAGAAATAGACTTCAGTCAAGTAACAATCCAGACAGGTTGTGTTCGGGAATCCTATCTCTAGCACAAATAAAAGCACGAGTATCAGACCTTTGCACCGGACACTTGTACCGTTTTAGCTCGAGTCGATCCGTCTCAGTGCACGTCTGAAACTTTCCTCTGATTTAGTCTGAGACATTAGGGACACTATTTGAAAGAACAACGAAAAATACAACATTGATGCTGAGCGCAATGAGATAAAGGCCCGTAATCAACCAATAGGATGGTTGTTTTTTTGTGTACTTGGCAATATAAATTAATTTCGTAGCATTATATTATCGCGCATTTCATTATATTTTATCGTATTATCCTTGTATACCTTGAATTTGAGTTTGTTTTAATATTTTATTTTGATTTTTATTGAAGTTACTGTGATATTATTTAATTGATTTTGTATTGTACCTATTTTTTTTTTTTTTTTTCATTCGACATAGAAATTTGCCTTATTTTATTCATCATCAGCCTATAAACGTCCCACTGCTGGGCACAGGCCTCCCACGTGAACAATAGCACGTGGGGATATTGGGCCATAACCCACCGCGCTGGCCCAGTGCGGGTTGGTGGGTTAATTTTATTATTTTTTATTATTTGTTATTTTTTTGTTTTTAATCATTATGACATGACGAATAATATTTTCTATTGGACCGACATTCTTACCATAAATTCTCTATATTTTTATTATGTTCAAAAGATGCATGTTTTTATCATTGTATTTTGATTTGATTTTTATTTATTTATTTATTTATTTAAGGACAGTTTACAAGTCACACACCAAAAATATCAAATACACATGATTAAGCATTACAATGTTGTAGTGTGGCCTTAGTTACAAACTGCCACGACAAG
The DNA here is from genome assembly GCA_963921215.1 of Scoparia ambigualis. Taxonomy (NCBI): domain Eukaryota; kingdom Metazoa; phylum Arthropoda; class Insecta; order Lepidoptera; family Crambidae; genus Scoparia; species Scoparia ambigualis. Next base: position 20,450,419 of record OY992526.1, read on the forward strand.
CACAGATCACTTGGAAGCATAAGTAAACTACTTAAATTTAAAATATTGAACTACTCAAATTTAAAATAATGAACTACTTAAACTAGTAATAATGAACTACTTAAATTTAAATTTACTAAAGTTAAATTTAATTAAGTAGGTACTAAGTACATACCTACTGTAGAAATTTTAGAAGTATAGTGGTATACATAGAGAAGTGCCGTGCGGCTTACAGGCTACTTATTGCAACAAAGTTTTTAAAAATGTTCTCCTGAACTCAGTAAACCCAGAGTAAATATCCAATTCTGAATTAAATTTTGAATATGTTCCGAATTGACTTTGCATTCTATCTAAAGGTGAATAATGTCCCAGATTGCTCTTAAAGGATTTAGGTGAAAACAATTTATAACGTGATAATCTGGCGGTTTTACGAGGAATAGAAAAATTAATTGTTTCTAAAAGATGATTACAATCTACAACGCCATTAACAAGTTTATGCAAAAACAATTGATCCAACAACTGCCGCCTTTTTTGTAGACTTAGGATTTTAAAATGTGTTAAGCGTTTATTATAGGAAGGCAGTTGCTTTACCAAATTGTGTTGAAATGCCAAGTGCCACAGGAATCGCTTTTGTACAGATTCAATGCGTTTAATATGTACTTCATAACGGGGAGACCATATCACACTGCAATATTCCAAGGAGGAGCGTATCAAGGCGTTATAAATAAGAATTTTGGATTTAGGAAGCTTAAAGTTTTTAATGTTTCTAATTATAAAACCCAGAACTTTGAAGCATTTATTAACGGTTTTATCTATGTGAATGTTAAAATTTAATTTTTTATCAAAATGTATGCCTAAATCACGAATTTCCAAAACTTCTAGCACATCATGTTCAGCAATTTTGTATTTATAAGAAAAACAGTTAACTTTTTTAGTGAAACGGATGAAATTACATTTTTTAATATTTAAGTTCATATGGTTGACATGACACCATGATACGAATCTGTCAATATCCTCCTGTAGAAGCAAGCAATCGGATATGTCTCTCACATGCTTGACGATTTTTAAGTCGTCGGCAAATAAGTAAAAGGCACTGTGTCTGAAACACTGCACCACGTCATTAATAAACAGGTTGAAAAATAATGGTCCTAAGTGGGATCCTTGTGGGACACCAGAGGATACATTAAATGACCCAGAAGAATTACCATTTACTACAACTCTCAACTTTCTGTTAGCAAGATACGAAGCACACCACTTAAGCAGGCTACCATGGAAGCCAAATTGAGATGAAATCTTCGAGATAAGGATGCGGTGGTCAACCCTGTCAAAGGCCTTGCTGAAGTCAGTATAAATGACGTCAGCAGAGGCTCGTGAATCCACAGCAGTCACCAAATCAGTAACGTAACTAGCGAGGTTGGTGTTTGTGGATCGAGAGTTAACAAATCCGTGTTGCTGTGGTATTAGATGTTGTCTTACATGCCAATAGATTATAGGGTATAAGAGAGATTCCAGGACTTTACCGAAGACGGAGAGTATGGAAATTGGTCTGTAATTTTTTACGTCAGACTTCGATCCGTCCTTAAATAAAGGTATAACCATTGCCTCCTTCCAGATTGATGGGAATTGACCAGACGATAAGCTCAAATTGTATATCAAGGAAAGAGGCAAGGCCAACGCATCAGCACATTTTAACACGAAGACAGCTGGAATCCCATCCGATCCCGCACCCTTTCTCCAGTTAAGTTTTTTCAAAGCATTTTTGACTTCATTAACAGTTAAAGATATATAACTCAATGAAGAAGTTACGTTTTGCTCGTCAAAAGAGTCTTGAATAACATTATTGGTATTTTGGCCATTGTCAAATGCGGCGGAAAAGTAGTCGGCAAATAGCTCACATGCATCAGCACTGCCGGTTGCACTTTTGTTGTTATAAAGCATTGTAGATGGATATGCGCTTCTACATTTTCTTTTTTGTTTTATAAAAGACCAAAAGGTTTTAGGGTTTAATTTTATTGCATTTTCTATAAGTGAAATGTATGACTGATAGCAAGATTTAGCCAAATTTATACATCTTTGTTTTAATATACGAAATGAAATTTTGTCTAAAGGGTTTTTGTATTTAAGAAATAAAATTCTGTATTTGTTTTTTTCTTTCAAAAGACGTTTTAGATCACGATTGAACCAAACGGGATACTTGTGAGTGTTATGCCTACTTTTAGGGACATATGTTGTGATAGTTTCACGTAAAATCTTATAGAATATATCCAGCATCTGGTCCACATCCTAGAAAAAACTTCCCGCCAATCAACTTTTCTGAGATGATCAATTATGTTGTCATAGTCGGCTTTAAAAAAATTCAACCTATTTATTATTTCACAAGTGGAATCGGGTAAACTACAGTCACTGAATATATTGAAATGTAGTGGTGGGTGATGTGGGTCTATATTGCTGAGAGGTGTGGCACATTGATTCAGACCAGTTACCATTGTGTCACTTAGCACCAAGTCCAAGATAACATCATTGTTATTTTTTACATTATTGTACTGATCTAAGTTAGAAAAAGAAATAAAATCCAAAAGCATGTTATTTAATTTACTATTTGAATTAGTGGATCCAATTAAACATGAAGAGTCTGATGGCATCCATGACACTTTTCCCAAGTTAAAGTCACCCACGATGAGTGAGGGACCATCGTTTTCAAGTACTTGACATGTGTTATTAATAAATGTGGTTAATATTTGTTCTTTAATAGGGGAGGGTAGGTACACGCCGCAAACTTTTAATCTAACAGGTTTATTATCTAAGTAAATATCCACACCAACCCAGATATCTTCACATTTACTTTCAAAATTAGACAACCTACATGAGTGAAATTTTTTTGACACCGCGATAAGAACCCCACCACCGGATTTATTGCCATGGAAGCCACTAGAACTTCTATCGCGCCTATATACAGAGAAGTTGTTATTGAAAATTTCAGAATCTAAGATGTCGCTACGCAACCATGTTTCGCTTAATATTATTACGTCGTAGTCCAATAACGACGAATTGACATAAATATCTAGGGTTTTTGTGCATATACCTCTGACATTTTGGTAGTAACACTTAAGTGACGCCATTTTGGTTCAAAAGAACAAAAACAAGTCAGTGTTAGCATTAGAAAAAAAAAGTTAGGATAATTTCTTCAAAATTTCGTTATCGCGCACAAATATCGGTTGTGAGTTTTCAGATTTTCGTAGAAAAATACGCCCACCACGAACCCATACAAATTTATAATTTAATTCCCTAGCGCGGACTCTGGCTTCAGCATGAAGGCTCTTATTTTCGGGCGATAAATGCTCCATCACAAATACGGCAGTTTTCTTATCGTCTATTCCCAAGGTGCTGGTGTTGAGCTTATTATTAGGGTTGGCTTTGTTATACGTAATCACGGCTGCCAAAAGAGAATCCCTCATACGCGGAGAGCCCAGCTTCAGCAGGATAGAACGTGGTCTGGTGCTGCTACTGTCCATCTTTGAGATGCGCGAGCAATATTGAATATCGGATTCACTGACAGGTTGCTTGACTACTTCACCAAGTTGTTTAACCAAGCTCACAATATTTTCCGATCGATGCTCAGGTACGCATTGGATTTCTAAATTACTAGAGCGACTTAACTGATCCAATTGTTTTAAGCGATAATTCATCGAATTCACTTCCTTTTGTAGAAGGTCATTATCTTTTCTCAAGGATTTTAACTCATCGCTATGTGATAGAACATTTGTTTTCAACAGCTCAAACTGATCATTAATGAACTCGATACCAGTTTTCAGTACTGAGAATTGTTCGCTTAATTCCTGAAGGCGTATGTTCAATGATTTATTAATTTCGCAGACACAACTCTGGACCGCTACTTTCATTTCTTCACGAATAATATTCCTCAAGTCGGCCCGAGACATAAACTCAGAACATGAAGATGTAGACGGTGGCGGCGGCTCCTGCTTGTTCAGTGCCTTACGACGCGTAGCCACAAAAGTTAAATCAGCGAGGCCTGTGGGTGTAGAAGGCCTAACCATAGAATCCGTATTATCGCCCTTTGGCTGCTTGTTAAGGCAGTTAGGACACAGCCAAGAAGCTTTAAGCTCACTAGTTATGTCATCAAACGCATGATAATTAAAGCACAAATAGTGATAGTAATCTTTGCATCTTGAACATTCAAAGTAATCGTTGTTAACAATAGACAAGCGACAAGCCGCGCACGATTTATTCATTGCGATTGTTTTGTTTATTACGTTCACTGAATCGGAGCAGGAGCGAGACGGTGATGCACTTGTTAATGTGCACAAGAGAGACAGCACTATACCAGTCGCCCGCGCTGCGCTGCACGCCGCGTCGCACGGATGTAGCAGCAAATATACTTCACGAACTAGGAAGGATATTGCACTTCGAAAATGCACTTTCTGCAAAGCACTTAGTGGTTAAAACTGTTAAACTGGATGATTGTAATTTACGTAAATATTAGAGACAAATTGCAACACGACTGCTTCCGACGGCGCTCAAGAACGTTTTTTATTATAGGTATTCATACTTTAGAATTTAAGTTGAAGTTATATATAATATTTTTTTCTTCTTTGTAATTCAATGGACTTGTTTGCGTGTTGGATCTGTCTATAAGCTAGCTACAAGTGTTTTTTTCTAAATAAATAAATAAATCCATCTCAATGAATAGGCGTAGGGTTTACGAAGCTATGGCGTAAAATTTGACAATGAAAAAATACTTAGGAACTTAACAAATCCTAAAAGGAGTATGATTGTTAAGGATGGTAAGCAAGCGCCACGATTTTTACACATTCGATCATAGCATCCATCCGTTAAGTTACCAGGTGTTGAAGTGACTTTAAAATAAATACCTTTATTATGTGTAAAATGTTGTCATAAAATACATATTTGTACTCACATAGAAAATCTCGGTAGGCATACAAAATCTTTAGGATGACGAGAGCTTACCTGTAATAGAAAAATAAAACATTATTACTATTACTTTCTGAGTAAACAACTAACTTATAGAGTTAATTATGGGTACCCTAGGTGTCTCGACAGTATTATCTATTCTATCCTCTTTTCAAGGATCCCCCTGTTGTACCTGCGAATACATCCTTAGGCATACCTCAAGTGCTTTTAAATACTTAACTGAATAAAGCTGTTATACTGTTAATAAGCAGACAGACATAAAACATAACAGGCACGCTCAGCTAAGTGCTGTGCCGAGCGCAGATCGGATTACAGAACACCTGCATCGCCGCCTGAGAGCTTCGGGCAAAACGGAATTGCTAGTTGAATACTCGTATGTGAGAGATGTGCTATACCACCTCCAGAGTTACATATATCCAAATTCACGACTATAACCCCCAAAGAGTTTGCAGAGACTAAGCAATTAGGATCGCAGAAACAGTTCACTGCCATGGTCCCACAAAAGAATACTAACAACCCCTCTCTTCCCTTGGGTGTCGTAAAAGGCGACTAACGGACTAAAGACTGCACATACATCCAACAGTTTAGAGCTGCGATGAGCTCACCACCTGTCACGCTGAGCATACGTGCAGTCGCTATTTGGTGTAAAGTGGACTACGGAAGATGACTGTTTTTGCGGTCCTCGGCGCGTTTTACATTTTAAATAATTGAAAGATGTAATAAAAAAAACGATCGGTTATTATAATACCTCAATTTATCTATGAACTTCATTTTGGTAAATAACTCATAATATCAAATCACTTATTTTAAGAATAAAACCTAGAAAAGAATATAAAATGACACAAAAATATGTAACTTTGTGAATTTATTCAATCGAGTCAACTTTATCAAATCGTGTTTCCATCGGGTATATTCCACAGAATAAAACCTCAACAATATTTCATAATTTTCGCAGATTTTAATTTTACTGTTTACTACTTCAAAAATTAATTCTAAGAACGTGTTATTTTAATTTTTCACTAACACCTAGCCTTAAACCTTCAATTAACCGCAGAGCAGCGTACGCAGCATGGAAACAATTTGCAGGCGAGCCCGCTACCGTGTGACGTTTAATTATTGCACCTAAAGATGAATTGGCTTTGGCGCCGCGTAAATGGAACTGTCGAACGGAACGCGACCGGCACTCATTTATATCTCTGTGCTCATAATTCTGACGTGCAGGTTAATTTGCGCGGGAAACTCACATGCTCTACCGTACGGGCGGGCACGTGAAGTAAAATAATGAATGGATTTTCGATAATGCTGATGATGTCACTATTCGTCTTCTCTATCTATCTTTTTATCAGCCTCAGCCTATATATACCTTAGCATCTTCATTGTCCTCTGCGTCTATAGTAGACGATTCATGGTGCAACTTCCGACAGACATCGCTTTTGATGGCTTGATAGACCGATGCGAAAGCGCAATGATCTATACATCTACCCACAACTGAGCATGTGAAAATTTGATGTTGAAATGATTTTAAATGAAATTAATATACTTACTCGAAGACAACGAATTATTAGTGGGTATGGATAAACTATTTTTATTGCAAATAAAATAATATCATGAAATTAATATAATTTAATTAGTATCACACCTCAAATTTTAATAATAAAACGTCGTTACTTTTATTTAAAGCTGTTCAGTATCTCGCGCCCATTCCTAACCAAAGCTCAATGACGCCCCGAATGGATAGTACGTAAAACAATGACAGCTCATATAAAAAATGTTGACTTTGACTTTACCACCTACTTTTCAAAGTTCGTTAAAAGGGCGATCCCCAATCGTGCAAACTAAAAAAACCGCACTAACCCGCCATAACCTAATTCGGCTAAGTACAAAAGCCTCCGTTGTTTGTGAACTTCGTCCTAACAGGCTTTTAAGAACTTATCGCCGAGTTTTTCCGCATTCGACCGCTGCGATGGTGTTACTCTGATCTCTTGTGTGCAGTGTGGAGAGCTTTGGGAGTTAGGCGGGTATCAGGGAACACTACTTAGGTAGGTAACGATACCTTTTTCATTTACAGACTTACATACATTTTATATTGATCTAAGTACGTTTGTTGAGGTCTTCCCCTTCCAACCATCCCATTCTCTCTCGCCTCGTGCAGTTAGAGATTAGATAGCCAGTTCCTCAGTTGTTGAGGATTCCGGGTGAAGCGCGCTCCCACTTTCTGCCTTATCGTGTGAGATGTGTGTTATCAGGTGAGATGAAGGCCAACTGCTTACCCGTAGTGAATACAGTATCCGATTACTTTTAACTAATAAGCAAAAGAGCAAAAACTTAGTTTGTGTTATTTATAACATTCCGCAAGATGGCACAAATTGTTACAAATAAATGTGCTGCTTGCTTCAAAGAAATATTAGATAGAAGATATTTATCATGTATAACGTGCTTGAAAAAATATGATTTGCATTGCGTTAATGTTTCTGAAAAACTATTTTATAATGGCATGACAATCGAGCGTAAACAAAAGTGGACCTGTCCTCAGTGCAAGTGTAAGTTACCGAAGCTTGACAATAAGAACACCCCAATACGGCACCAATTATTGGAAAATGTCGATACAGCAAATGACAAAGGAAATACGCAACATCGGGCCCTTTTCGCCGATACTCCAAGTTTATCTAATGTAACATTAAGAAAGCCATCATCTAATATTGCAAATATGAGCTCTTTTTCTGACAGCGGGAATAGTATTTTGGGAGATACTTTTCAACCTGAGAACGACGCACATACAGCGAAATGCTTGCCTAGCCCTATATCAATTGAGCAGTTGGAAAGCATTATTCAAGATAAAATCACCATAGCCATGCACGAGACATTATATACTGAAATGAAAACCCTCATTAGAACTGAATTGAAGAGTGTATTAAATGAGGTACTAAAGTTGCAGCAAATAAATACTCACACTTCAACATCGAAACAGCAGCAAATAGAAAAACAATTAACTAATAAAATATCTAATTTAGAAGCAGAAAATCAGAAGTTAAACACAGAGTTAAATAAAATTCAATTGAAATTAAACCAATCAACTCATAACAATACATATATTGGACATAACGTGTCAGTTCAAAATAATGACAAAAAAACTATTGTTTTATACGGCCTTGTAGAGCAACCTTGGGAAGACCAACGCGTATTGCAGGAGCGAGTCGTATATGCTTTTCGGGATGTGACATGTATAAATCTGACAGATTACATAGAGGATTTGAAAAGGATCCGAAGAAGAGGAAGCCGAAGACCGATTGTTATTGAGCTATTAAGCAAAAAAGTAACTAGAGATATCCTACAAAGACATTATTTATTTCATGGCACTGGCTTGGCAATTTCTGAATTTTTAGATCAAGAAACCTTGCAGAAACGGAAAAAATTAATAGAAATCATGATAAAATCCCGAAAAACAGGACAGCGTGCTAAAATAATAAATAATAAATTGTTCATTAATGGTCGGGAATATAATGATAAAGATGCATGGAAGGATATTGTTATAAACAGTCAAACGCTGTCTGTAGATAACGGATCGAACAAGCGTCAAAATTAAGGATTGACTGGAAATGAAAATATTTTTCGTTAGTAATAATTATATTTTATATCAGAATGTTAGAAGCATTAAAAACAAAGCGCCTCTCTTAGAAGCAATTTTAGAAGAACAAAAGTTTGTAAAGGCTATTTGTTTGACGGAAACGTGGATAAATTCTTCAAAAATAGATCTTTTGAAACTAAAGGGATTTAAATTAGCGTCATGTTATTGTAGATCTTCTCATGCAGGGGGAGGAGTTTCTGTGTTTTTAAGCGAGGAAATTGAGTTTGTTGAATTGGAAGAAATTTTGGAAATGTCCATAGAATCTGTTTTTGAGATCTGTGGTGTAGAGATTCCCAACTTTAAAATAATTTTAATTGTAATTTACTTGCCGAATAGGACTAGAATGCCTGATGTATACTTGAATGCGTTAGAAGAACTTCTGAAATTGTTGTCACTTAAAAAATGGTCTTACAAGAATGTCATAATCGGTGGTGATTTTAATATAAATGTCTTGGAACAGTCAGTTTGTACTTCGGCGCTTTTGGATTTGATGAGTGGTTTTAATTTCTATCAAAATATTAAAGAGCCTACAAGAGTGAGCAGTACCGGTGCCACTTGTATAGACTTATTGTTTACTAATTTTTCAATTAGTAATTTATCTTTTATAGTATCATGTGAGGAGCTTGACATCTCTGATCACAAGGCCATTAAGATCTCTATGCCAATTAAAATTAATAAAAAATATCCAAAGTGTTGGTCATTACAAAAAAGGCAATTTAATAACAAAAATATTGAACTTTTCACACAAGAACTGGGTTGCATTAGTTGGAAAAATGTCATTTCAATACAAGATGATGTCAATTTAAACTTTATAAAATTTTGTAGAGTTATAGAAAGCTTATTAAGCAAATGTTTTCCTAAAAAAACAATAAAAATAAATTTTAGAAAACGTAAACTAGAATGGTTAACTCCTGGAATCAAAATTTCATGTGAAAATAAACGCTTGTTTAGAATGTTTATATCCAAAACCAAAAATCCTATACTGTGTAAATATTATAAACAATACGAGAAACTGTTAAAAAGAACAATTTTGAAATCTAAAAAAATGCAGTACATAAAGAAAATTAAGAATTCGGATAATAAAACTAAAATTATGTGGCAAATAGTAAAGGATAGAACAAATAAACAGCCATCTACCGCCAAGTCTAATTTGAAGCTTAAATTAAAAAATGGTCTAGTGGACGATCCGGTGCAGGTCGCAAATATGTTTAATGATCACTTCATATCCATAGGTAGTGATGCGCCATCCGTAGCTCCACCTACTGGCAGACCCGTAAGTTGCCCTACCGCTTATTCATTGTTTTTGATGCAAACTGATTCTGAAGAGATTTATCATATTATGCTTGACCTTAAGAATAAAAGAAGTTTTGGTTTGGACGAAATTCCCCCAATACTAATAAAAAAATGTGCGTTTGAATTAGCAGAACCATTATCTAATCTCATTAACCAATCTTTTGCTGAGGGAATGTTTCCGGACTCTTTGAAAACTGCTATAATTAAACCCTTACATAAAAAAGGATGTCAAAAAGACATGAACAACTACAGACCAATAGCGCTCCTTACGACATTTTCTAAAATTTTTGAAGCGGCCATGTCCAAACGCCTGTATGATTATTGTGACAAATATAAAATATTTAATGACTCTCAAAATGGTTTTAGAAAGCAACGTTCAACTGCCCTTGCTGTCTTCAAGTGTGTTAAGGAAATTTTTAACATTATAAGTAAGAGAGAATATGCCGTGGGACTGTTGTTGGACATGAGCAAAGCATATGACCGAGTTGATTATAAAATACTTTTAAATAAGCTATATAGTATTGGTATTCGAGGGGTTGCGCATGACTGGTTTGTTTCGTACCTTAGCGATAGGAAACAATTTGTTCAGATTCGGCATTACAACTTTGAAACGGGACAAATAAGTGATATCAAATCAGATATAACTAAATCTATCCCTCAAGGGAGCGTCCTTGGATGCATATTGTTTCTCATCTACATAAATGATTTGCCAAATGTGATAAGTGATACTTGCACAATGTTTGCTGATGACATTTCGGTAATAATTCCTTGCCGTGATATAGTAACCCTTAATAATCATTTAAATAATACAATTTCTGTTATAGTAAACTGGCTAAGCGATCATAATTTAAAAATAAACTTTTCTAAAACAAAATTAATTCAATTCAAGCCTTATCAAAAACAACCCTTAAACATAGTTTTTTCTTTTAATGGCCATCAGTTGGAATGCGTTAGAAGTTATTCTCTGCTGGGCATCGAAATTGATACACATTTAAATTGGAAAGATCATTTGAAGAAACTTAGTTCCAAATTGTGTAGGTTTACTTATGCCCTAAACGAGCTAAAAAGAACCACGGATGCGGAAACAGCCATCAGTGCTTATTACGGCTGTGCACACGCCTGGCTTCAGTACGGTATTATCCTGTGGGGCAATTCAACGGCTATAGTATCCATAATTACTTTGCAGAAAAGGTGTATAAGAATAATAGCAAACATAGATAACTTAGACAGCTGTAGGCCTTACTTCGTTCAATATAAGATTTTGACGGTCATATGCGTTTACATCCTGGAGGTATGTGTGTATGTTAAAAATAATTTAAGTGATTTCCCTATTTACTCACGCCCTCTAAATTTGCGCCCGGACAGCAGACTGGCTCTTCCAAGATCTAATTTAAAATTTGTACATGCTAGCCCCTTTGCAATGTGTGTAAAAAATATACAATAAATTACCATTGTCGTTAAAGGAAGAACAGTGTATAGATAAATTCAAAAACAAATTGAAGACAACGCTTATTTCTAAATGTTATTACACTCTGCAGGAATTTTTTAATGATTGAATTGAATTTTTTTAATTGCATTTTCTATTAATTTACTTATTTTAATGTATTGTAATCTTTTTTAATTAATATGTTTTAAGTTAAATTATTTAAAAATTAAAGTTGCCATGCCCGAACCGGGTTCGTGTAAGGACCGAAATTGCTTTTTATAACAGCTATTGTAACTACCTACACGAAAGTGCAATAAATATTTATGATTTATGATTTATGATTTACCGTTTTCCTAAAAACGTTAAATCTTTTATTAGTCACTCACAATTTTTTTCGTTCGCTTAAAATCTCAAATCCATCCATCATCTATTACTCAATCCTTTCTTTTAAAAACCCTCCATTCTAACCACTCCTTTGTCGGCTAAAGCTCATCGGCTCAAACGGGCACACCGCCACCACACTGTGATTGTCAAACTCGCATTACGCGCGAAACGGCGAACTTCCATGGCGTCACTTCCGGTGCCCCAACCGCCAATCGGAAACTTGCAAAGTCGCGGCAAAATGGCCGTACGATTGCTCATTGTTGCCGGTTAAAAGCCACTCCGAGTGTTGGGGGAATAAAATTTATGTTTTTGTGATACACGTTTAACATACGGCGAAAAATATACCTTATTAGCTTTGTAAACTTCTATATTGTTACGAACTTCCGAGTCTTTACACTTGATATCATCGTCTTCCAACCTTATTCCGTCTTTTATCCTTCCATCGGAAAAGAGATGATTATTGACCTTATTCCGTCTTTTATCCTTCCATCGGAAAAGAATGATTTGTTTTCCGATTTCAGAGTTGCTCCCATACACAAACTTGTTATTTGCACTTAATGAGATGGCCTAGTAGCAGAACTATACCTACTTCCAAAGTGAGTTTCATCCATGAAACTGAACAACTTTCCTCAAGAAACCTATGAGCAAAAATGACAAAAAAAAATTTGACCTTCCATACAAAACTGTCCGATCAGCTGACGACAATAGTATGGGAGGTCAAATTTTTTTTTTAATTTGTGCCATAGGGTTCTTGAGGAAAGTTGTTCAGTTTCATGGGTGGAACTCACCCTTAATTTTTTTGTTACTAAGCAAAACTAAGGTTGTATATACGGCGATAGGTAAAACTGTAAAAAAAAATTAAGTAAAGGATGTGTGTCAGAATCGTAGCAAATGGGAACCTGTGGTCTTTGCTTACCCCTCCGGGAAACGGGCGCCATGTAGGTATTTAGTTATTTATTTATTTAAGAAAGTAAGTAAGCAGTCCTTAACCATAGTCCATTTTTCACTAAATAGCGACTGCACATGTGCTCAGCGTGACTATGGCAAAGGACTGCTTTTGCAGCCCCCATCGCCTAGTCTCTGACTAACCCTTCGGGGATAATAGTCGTCATTATATGAACGTATGTATGTAAGTAAGCATGTATCTTATCTTAGTGGGACCTGCCGAAGTCTTTGTCTTGCAGTAAGGGGATCCCTTTTTTCGCCTTATTATTTTTTTTTTTTTTAATAAAAGAGGGAGGCAAACGAGCAGGCGGGTCACCTGATGGAAAGTAATCACCACCGCCCATGGACACCCGCAAAACCAGAGGAATCGCAGGCGCGATGCCGGCCTTTAAGGGAGGAATAGGTTTAAGGTTTTTGGGAGAGGGGGGGGGGGGGGGAAGGGGCCTCCGGAACCCTCACTGGTCGGACGAAACACAACAGCACCAAGTGCCGTTATTTCGCGCCGAATATTCGTGAGAGGGTGGTATTGCGCCGGGCGAGCCGGCCCAATGCGTGCTGCAGCGCAGCGTGCCTCTACCACTCAGTCAGTGTTACTCATTTAGCACCACCCAGGGATCACGTGTAGGGTCTTTTTTTTTATAAAAGAGGGAGGCAAACGACCAGGCGGGTCACCTGATGGAGAGTAATCACCGCCGCCCATGGACACCCGCAAAACCAGAGGAATCGCAGGCGCGTTGCCGGCCTTTAAGGAAGGAATAGGTTTAAGGAAGGAATAGGAATTGGGAAGAGGGGGTCTCAAGGGTTAACCTACGGACGCGAGCAACTTTAACCCCCCAATTATTTTTTTTGTCCTAATTTAAATTTTGGCATAACGTTTATATTTTTATTGACATAATAATATTTTGACATAATTCAGTAAGCATAAATATGGTTTAGGCTAATGTTTTTTGCCCTATTTTTATTTGCATAAAGTTATGAGTACTTATGAGGCATATTGTTTATTTGTCTAATAGTTATTAGGCATAAAGATAGTCTGGTAGATTAGACAAGACAGAAGTTGAGGTTATAGTTTCAAAATGCACTATAATTTGGATTGGTTTTTTTTATCAGGATTTGTCTTTGCAATATTTTTTATTTTATTGCTAGCTATTAGAATCTGAAAAACCAAAAGTAGGTATTAGGTATATCAAATATAAATTGGATACCGTAGTGTAATAGTAGGTTAGGGTGCGGCGGGGGTGGCCCTTGGGCCACCCCTAAGCCACCAACATGTTTATTTTATATACGAAAAGTATTCTATTAAATGCAAACACAAGGTTTACGAAACTTTTTTTTCCCTATATAATTATTATGCCTCTCAAAATTGTGCTTAAATATCATTATGCGTAAGCAAATTTAGGCTTTAGAATAGTATGTTTAACAATTATTATGCTTATTGTAGTTATGCTTAATAAAATGTGCCTTATAAGTTATGCCTAATTAATATTGTGCGTAACTATTATTAGGACAAGTAAAGAATGCTATGTTAAATTATGACACAAAATTTTATGCAAAAAAATAGGGAACCTGCAGTAAGCACGTCGAACCCTTGGGATCTTTTGTGCAAATGTATGTTTGAACGTTGAGCTGTCACAGAATAGTGTTGACCGCATTCGTCTAATGGAACAGCGAGTTCGAATTGCAAAATTCCCATAGGGTAGACTCCAATTATTACGCGCCGCATAATTCCTAATACTAGCCGCATAATTCCTTCCCCCACGGAAATTGTGGAATTTCAGCCTGTTCAGTGTTAGGTACGAAAACAAATAGTGCACTTTTTATTTATCCCATTAAATTATATTCAGTACGTTCGCAACTAGATACACATACCACAGTATAAATATGAGCTAAAGCAGTACGGAAGCTGGGCCTGTTTCTTGTTTTATATACCTACGCGCCAATTGAGCGTTAGGGTTGTCCTCTTATTTTTGTAAAATTTATAAAGTTTTTGTTTAGTTAGCAATGTATCTCAGCTAGTTAGCGCTTTTTTTGAGATAACTAGCAAAGCTTATGGGTTGTCACTTTTTATTTTTATAAAATTAAAAGGTAATTTTTCTATTATTTATCAAAACGTTTGTTTGGGTTCTATAATGATCAAATAATCGAATGAGTTGACTAGTTTACGAACAAAATTGTGTAATTAAAAAATCTTTAATATTTTAAGAAGTCTTTATTTTTCGTTAGTTATTATAAATTACTCACTGAAAAATACTTTCGCCTGCTACGACACGTTCGAAAAGCTTTATTATTAAATTTTATAGTGTAAAAAATTCTCATTCTAATGAATAGCTTTTTTAAATAAATCATCGGTAAACATGGACACGGCACTATAAAACTGATTTTTTCTACTTCTTTATAAATTAATACAGCTACTTTACAATTAATGTGTTCTCTTTGAAAACAACAGCGAAAACTTTCGTCCATTTTCTCGATATATTCAACGAAATCATCCGGTGGTACAATTAGTAAACTCCGGTTAGACACACAGATCTGATATCGATATTTAGAGCAATCGGTCGAATAACTAAAAAGTTCAAGATGGAGGCTATTTTGTCTCATACTAATAACGGAGTCGTTGTCAAAAACCACACAGATCCCCAGATATCGATTTTCAAAGCAATCGGTTAAATAACTAAAAAGTTTAATATGGCGGCTACTTTTTCTCATTCTAATAACGGATTCATTGTCAAAAACCACACAGATTCTCAGATATCGATTTTTAAAGCAAAGTTTATTAACGATGAAGTTTCGTAGTATCAATTCTTATTATTTTTAACCATTAAAATAACGCGCGCTCAAAAAATATACGTAAGTACTCCAAATATCACCTAAACAACCAAACGATTTATTTAAAAGAAAAAGCTATTTATTTATTAATAATAAATCATTCTTCTTTCAACATCAGCAGGAAATTTAAAAAACGAAAGCTCCGGTTTTGAAGCAGCCGAGTTCAAGCAGCCGTATACTACGCAATACACTTGCGGCATTTTTAAAAACCGCGCGCACAGCGCCCGCAACATGCAATAGTGAACACTCGGTTCGACGCATAGAGTACTATATATTATATATGGTTCGACGCCACACGCGCTACTGAGAGTACTGCGATGTCCGCTTAGGGGCCCTGTAAAGACGTGCGTCTGTGGGCGTGCGTCGATTCGAGCGTTTGTACGTAGCTTCCTTACTGCTTTAGCTCATATTTATACTGTGCCCATACGCGACGCGTGCTCTTGTTACCATTTCTAACCATTTTCGTATTTTCTTTAGTATTGATTTGTGCAGTCTTTAGTCCGTTAGTCGAATTTTACGACACCCAAGGGAATAGAGGAGGATGGTAAGTCAAAGTCAAATTATTTATTCAATGTAAACCTTTACAGGCACTTATTGACGTCAATACTAATAATAATAAAAAAACAGTTAACTAACTTATAGTTAAGACTTAATAACTAATCTAACGAGCTATTATAGTCTGTGCCAGACAAATGCGCATTGCTACCCCCAGTACCACTGCACGCCGAAACAGAATCGCGTCGAACCGAAATATAAGCCGTGGTCATAGAATTGTGTAATATGATTTCCAATTATCGTATTGATACTGTGGTAAGTAATATAAATTGGAGTAGTAATCTTTCACCGTTACGCGACACGGTTATTTGTTATAATTTACATGATTCTTCTATATAAAAATAAATAAATTGGCACTAATAATCGTACGCGCATCAATTCAGAACAGCTGCACGAATTTAGATTATTCCTTTTTTTTGTTGTTTGTAAATATCGTTTGTATGAAAAATGAAAAAATGAATAAAGTTGGGATAACTGAGGTTTTGCGTTGTTCCAAACACATTTTGCATAAATAATAAAAGCAAAAGTGTTTACATATAATTGAACTTGAGAGCGAGCACAAAGTACGGACGACAAGCAGACTACCTCAAAACGTCCAAACTCTGCAATCGATATTGAACTCAACACCCAACATGTAAAACCTGAAATTTGATTGGAGAATTTTGACAGCCATAAAAGTGTATAAAAACAATAAAGGAAAATAAGCAAGGACTCCAACAATAAGTATAATACTCACTCAAAGGGCAACTTGAGCTCGTTAAAAGTTTACACTTGTTAGTGAAGCGAGAAGAGGTGCTTATTTTGTTCCGTTTCTATTCGTTTATGACGTTTTCCATCTTTTTAGCGTACCGTAGGTACATTAAAAGGAATAAAGGAACCACAAAAACGCGGTTACAGTTGCCGTTACCGGACACTGCAATCGCGATTTTGTGTGATGACGTCAACAACACAAGGGAGGCTAAAGGCCTATTCAAACCTGAGCGGCATTCGCTGCCGCTGTGGGTAAAGGTATATACCGCGCGGTTGTCGCGCGGGTTTAGCTCGACAACCGCGCGGTTATTTGTTATAATTTACATGATTCTTCTATATAAAATAAATAAATTGGCACTAATAATCGTACGCGCATCAATTCAGAACAGCTGCACGAATTTAGATTATTCCTTTTTTTTGTTGTTTGTAAATATCGTTTGTATGAAAAATGAAAAAATGAATAAAGTTGGGATAACTGAGGTTTTGCGTTGTTCCAAACACATTTTGCAATAAAAGCAAAAGCGTTTACATATAGTTGTCGCGCGGGTTTCGCTCAGGTATTTAGTATCATGTTCCGCGGCTAGATTGACCTGAGCGGTATTCGCTGCCCTCAAATCAAATCAAATAATTTATTTGCCAGAACATTATTTACAGCATAAATAGGTGACATGTTAATAAAGATAAAGTACAAATGATCGCCTTACACTCAAAAGCATGCAGAAATATAACATGTCAGTTAAATGTCAATATCTATTCCAATAACATATCTAATTTATGTGAGAAGTCACTAGATCCATCGAGCACTTCCAAATTCTCGCTCTATCCACAGCGGCAGCAAATACCGCTTAAGTTTGTGCAGTAGGTACTATTTTACAGCATCACTTCGTGGTCCGTCTGCCTGTCTGCCACCTTTTCCCAGAGAGCATGAAAATAAATATCAAGTTCAACAAAATTAAAACCCTAGGAGAGCGTGTCCGACTTGCAATCAGCCAGTTTTTTTTATTTAATGAAGGTGCGATGCCAGACAAAGGCAGAAGCGCATTTCATATAGCACCCTTAATTAGTCAGTCCGGGATTCCAGGCAGGATCAAAAGTAACAGTTTGATCGGTTATCAACTTCAAAGAGAAGTCCATAAGGTTTAATTTACTCTGATTCCTATTTCGCAATCGCAACTGAACCATCTAACCGCGCGTAGTCTAGTCTAGTAGTTAAGGGGGGGTATTTCGAGCGCTTCCCTCTCGTTCTCTCGACGGTACAACGGTAAGGGACGGGTATAACAGCAAAGCGGCGCGAATATTCGCGATTTATATTTTAAAAAATTGATAGATGTAATAAATAAAAAACCATCGGTTATAAAAACTCAAGTTATTTACGAGCTTCATTTTGGTAAATGACTCATAATATCAAATCACTTATTTTAAGAATAAAACCTGGAAAAGAAGATAAAAATGACACAAAAATATGTAACTTAGTGAATTTATTCTATCGAGCCAACTTTATAAAATCCTGTTTCCATCGGGTGTATTTCACAGAATAAAGCCTCAACAATATTTCATAATTTTCGCACATTTTAATTTTATTGTTTACTACTTCAAAAAGTAATTCTAAGAACGTGTTATTTTAATTTTTCACTAACACCTAGCCTTAAACAATGGGTCCCAGACCCATAGGTCGAGAGTTCAATTCCCTTGGATTCCCTTCCCTTGATAGATTAACAAACCGAGAGCAAACTACCTGCTCTGTCTGGTTGGTACGCACTGCATGGTTAAGTTGTAGCTAGAGGTGGTATTATGTCCGCCATCAAGACATACGGTTCTAAAGAACTGCTTTCGTAGGGGCCTTGTGTTAAGAAAAAAAAACATTAATACATATACCTGTGCATATATAGTACAGAACAAACAACCCTGAATAAACAATCGTTGATTAAAGGACCATGGGGGATTTTATATAAACCCTGTCCCCACCCTACAACAGTCCCCACCCTACAGGAAAGCGTCATCGAGAGCCGGAATAAGCTTGTGACTGACACCGAGAACATGTTAAGTCATGTCTCGAATTGGAGCCGAAGTAACCTAGTCCACTTTAACCCCTCCAAAACACAAGTTTGCGCATTTACCGCGAAAAAACATCCTATCGTCGTACCTCTGAACTTTGAGGGAGCTTCCCTTGATACCAAGCCGACTATTGGAATCCTTGGCGTCGATATTTCGAGTGACATTCAGTTTCGTGGTCATTTGGACGGTAAAGCTAAATTAGCTTTGAAAAAGCTGGGTGTGCTTAATAGAGCGGGTCAGTATTTCACGCCGGCCCACCGCTTACAACTGTATAAAGCACAAGTCAGGCCGCATATGGAATACTGCTCCCATCTTTGGGCTGGAGCACCCCAATACCAACTCCTTCCTTTTGGCCGCATTCAACGCAGAGCTGCTCGAATTGTCGACGACGTGGTTATTTCAGGTCGGCTCGACCCATTGGTTCTTCGGAGAGACGTTGCGTCTCTCTGTATATTTTACCGCATATATCATGGAGAGTGTTCTGAGGAATTGTTCGGATTGATCCCTGTCGCTGATTTCCTTCCTACATCGCACTACACGCAATCGACTGTCATTCCATCCACATCACCTTGATGGCGGTCTACTACTGTGCGTTTTTCACGAAACTTTTTGCCTCGAACTACAGTGTTGTAGAACCAGCTCTCGGCGGCGGTATTTCCGGACCGTTACGACTTAGGGATCTTCAAGAAACGAGCCTATTCCTTCCTTAAAGGCCGGCAACGCGTCTGCGATTCCTCTGCTTTTGCGGGTGTCCATGGGCGGCGGTAATTACTTTCCATCAGGTGATACGCTTGCTAGTTTGCCTCCTTCTGCTATTAAAAAAAAAAAGTCATAGGATACGTGTCAATTTGTTCATTGGGACAAAACGTTTACAACGTTGCGTATAAAGTTGTCTAATTGTTTTCTTGCTTTAGTTGGAGTTGCTCGAGTGTGTCATGCTCTCTCAAAGTGTCTCTGCGGTGTGCGTCGGGTCATTACGTTACCTAAAACATGGTTGAGCGAAGCGATGGCTGATTCACATGTCATACTCGTGTACGGGTGCCGCATGAGCAGGCTGGTCTGCTCTTGCAATCTTATTTTGTTGGAAAAAAAAAAATTTAAAACAATAGATTTTTTAAAACCTATATCGCTCGTATTTGAAGAACGTCGCCATAGTAAAAAAATATCTAACCTACTAGACCCTTCAAATGACACCAATTTCAAATCTGTTGGATGATGATGACGTTTCTTCCCATGGTCCTTATACATCTTACATATATAAATATGTTTATATTAAAAACAACTGTTTGTTTGTTTTAACAGTACATTGCTGCAGACTCAATCGCAGACAGCTTTTCGTGGATTGAAAAAGGATTCCATGAACTAGGAGAAACTACAGCCGATGAATTTGAACGATTCGAATTCGAACGATCGACGACACGAAAGAAATTCGAAACAGACCCTGGACTTACCTCACGCAACCGTAGCGCGTAGCGGTAAAAGAATACTACCACCCCCTCTCTTCCCTTGGGTGTCGTAAAAGGCGGCTAACGGACTAAAGACTGCACATACATCCAACAGCACAGAGCGGCGATGGGTTCACCAAGCTATCACGCTGAGCACATGTGCAGTCGCTTTTTGGCGAAAAGTGGACTATGGCAGACGACTGCTTCTGCTGTCCTCATTGCCTAGTCTCTGAATAACCCTACGGGGATAATAGTCGTGATTATACTTAACGCCGCTTCTGTGTGGTGGCCTAGTGGCAAAGCGTTCCGCCTTATATCCAAGTCTGCGGGGTCAATTCCCAGGTCGGGCAAAAAGTGTTTAGGATTTTACGATGCATGGCTTAGGCTAGACCAAAGGATGCCACCTTTTTTTTAGGACGTATAATGTATTTACGTATAAAGTACATAGCATAAAAAAGAGTAGGTATT
This sequence comes from Scoparia ambigualis, assembly GCA_963921215.1. Taxonomy (NCBI): domain Eukaryota; kingdom Metazoa; phylum Arthropoda; class Insecta; order Lepidoptera; family Crambidae; genus Scoparia; species Scoparia ambigualis. The sequence continues at coordinate 20,471,120 of OY992526.1, forward strand.
CATTTATTTGTTCTTAAAAACGCATTTTTAGCTCAAAATTTTCAAACACTAAAAAAAGACGACAACCTCAGGCGGGAAACGATCCACGCACCTTCCGCATTCCGGGCGCTGCCTTAACCACTTGGCTACCGAGGTCTGATTTTCACCCGCCGAATTTTGTCAGGATTTAAGCGTTAATATTGATTGATTACATTGATTATTTTATATTGATGAATACCTGAACTTTTTATTTTTATTAATATATTTTTATTTATATGTCCTTGCAGTTGTTTTATGTTTTTATTATTGTAATGGAAAGTGCCCTTCTATGATAGGGAGGGCATTTTTCAACTCTAATTGACGCTGTAAAAGAAAGGGGGAAAAGAAATGCCCTTGCTGAGTTTGTTGCCGGTTCTTCTCAGTACAAGGCTCCCGCCCCATAGTTAGGACTTACGCACCGATGGTATAATGACATTCATAAGTGCTGTAACCTAAACATGGCCTAACCTGAAATGATATTGAATCTTGAATCTTAAATAAAACGCTAAAATGTATAAAAAACATTAAACATTTGTCTTTTACGTAAATAGAATATTTTAGCGTACTTTATTGGTGTCGTAGATTATAAAGTACGCCTACATGAAAAAGAGGACAATACTCTATTTTAGAGTACGGGTGGCAACCCTACTTGGGTCTGTGATCCCCAACCCGCGTTTGGCAAGCGTGCTGATGCTGATTAACCCTATCAAATTGTAGCGATGACTTGATTTTAATGATGGGAGGCTTTCGTCCAGCTGTCGAACAGATCCTACAGACAGACTATATTTTTTTTATTAAGTATATCAAAAATCTGTTATACTAAAGAAATCTTAACTAAAACCTCGATACGCCCCATAAACACTAAAACTGAAAAATAAAATAAAAAATTTAAAGTGCTTTTGAATCAACTAAACATATTTTTGCCCACTACCCATTCAGGGCGTCTTTCAACTGTGGAGAAGAATGGACGCAAGAATCTACAGATTCTTGCCGCGTCATGTGCCATACATCATGTCAGCCCGTCTGTCACCGGACAGGAAATGTAACGTTTTAATGCCACATACATACACAGCATTAGCGGCAGAGCAGCCGCCAATTAAACTAATTATCCGCTAATAAATCAAGCTGTCGCCGTGTCCGTCCGCAACGGAGGAAATTCGGGAAGATGCATAAATTGCGCTGGCGTTCTGATTTCGGGCAGGTAGCACATTTGGCGTATAAGCGTCAGCGATTATGAACAGGACGACAAACACGGTCTATTAAAAATGCAATTACATCCATACTCACGAACCGTGTCGCGTGGCGGTGAAAGAATACTACCACCCCCTCTCTTCCATTGGGTGTCGTAAAAAGCGACTAACGGACTAATGACTGCACATAGGTGCATCCAACAGCATAGAGCAGCGTGAACCAACAGCATGAACACAAGTGCAGTCGCTATTTGGTGAAAACTGGATTATGGCAGAGGACTGCTTTTGCGGTAGTCTCTAGGATATAGTCGTGAGTATGTATAATCACGACTATTATCTCCGAAGGGTTTTTTTTATTAGCTGCTCCCCGCTTTTTTGCATGATTTTATGTTCAGTTATGTCTTTCTCTCTTTTCAAAGGGGTTTTTAATAAATAAGCTGGAGCTTTATGAGCTAACTATATATTTTGTTCTTTACTTTTAACTTTTTATTCTTTTTTTTTCTTTAATAGTTATTTGTTATACAAGAGTGCAAACTTGCTTTTTAACCGCGTGCTCAATTTTGATGAACGAGCAAGCGAAGGATTCTAAAATTAGAATCCTGAGCGTTACCGAGGGAATCAAAAGAGCACGAGGTGAAAAATCTTTGCACTCGAGTGCAACACGTAACTTTTCATCCCACCTCAACGAGGAAATTACCAACCAAATTAAAAAAGTAGGTACACCAAAAAGGTTCCGAGTCTGAGTTTTTAACAATTTAAAAAGGTCGTATGATAAATCGGCACCATGGAGGAAGAAGAAAATAGGTTTAATGATGTTTGTCACACGATGTTATAAATTCAATTTACTTTGTCCTCTAGCGGGTAAAAACGGCTTTTGCACTCAGATATCGAAGAGTAAAAATACTCTTTCCGAGATGGGGGGATGAAAATTCTTTTAATTTTATACATACAATATTTTCTTATTCTAATACATTTTCTTTCTTTCTTTTTCTCCGAAGGGTTAATCAGAGACTAGGCAGGCAATAAGGGCTGCAAAAGCAATGCACTGCCACAGTCTGCGGGCACACAGAATAACAACTGCACATGAGCTCAGCATGATAGGTGGTGAGCACATCGCCGCTTTATGCTGTTGAATGTTTGTGCAGTCTTGAGGCTGCTTAGTCGCCATTTACGTCACACAAAAGACGAGGTAAGTTGGTGGTATTCTATTACTAATAAGCCGCCACCACACAGCTCATTAGCGATATCTCATATCGCTTATATACATGTGAGCAGCCTTATCCCCTTCCGCTCATGACCACGCGCAAGATTTATTGGCGTGCTAAATGTACCAACCTAACGCTTTGTGTACGCGTAGCGTGGAGGTGTGGCCAGGCAACCGCGTTATTATAATAAGGTGTTGACAACTTATTCACAATTACCAGCAGCATCCCAAGACAGTCCTCCTCAGTTAGTTCTCGGAACCCACCAACCCGCATTGGGCCAGCGTGGTGGATAATGGCCTAATGGGGGCCATGCGCTGATGTGATATGTAAAGATGCCGCCCAGTTAGTGAGACGATGATTATAAGGTGACGATGAAGACAGTTCTGTTGAACGGGGAAGAGACTGGACAAGTCCTGCCCCAAGATTCTAGCAATATAGCAGTTTTGTTGTCTATTTCACTTCAGTATCCCTTTACATCTAAATACAAAAGTGAATGTTTTTCTGTAATCATATCGGAGACGATAACCGTGTCGCGTAGAGGTGAAAGAATACTACCTCCCCCTCTCTTCCCTTGGGTGTCGTCAAAGGCGACTAACGGACTAAAGACTGCACATACTTCCAACATCATAGAGCAGCGATGGGCTCGCCACCTGTCACGCTAAGCACATGGTGCAGTCGCTATTTGGTGAAAAGTGGTCTATGGCATAGGACTGCATCTGCTATCCTCATTGCCTAGTCTCTGACTAACCCTTCGGGGATAATAGTCGTGATTATATGTATGTATATCGGAGACACTTTCGTTATATTGACGTCAAGAGTACCCTAAACCGACCTGCATATCGGAGAACTTCCTGGTCAACCACTCTTAGGCGACATTCACTTGGCGCTCCACCCCCCGCTACATAGACCGAAGTATTCCGGGTGAAGTGCGCTCTAACTTTAATCTTATCATAATTTACCATCAGGTGAGGAGAAGGCCTAACACTTCCCCGTAGAGCAGTGGTTCTTAAACTTTTAGTCATGAGGGACCATTGGACAAAATTTCTGTGTTGCCATGGACCACCGAGTTGCCTTACAAGTAATATAAAGTACGTACTTACCTAAACGTAAAGAAATACCTAAACTTTAGGTATAACCTAAGAAGTTTTTTTAAAGATAAATAAATTCACATTACATTTACAGAATTTAATGAGATTTTTGTGATTGCATACTCTTTACTAACATCTTTCTGGTTCTGAGTCCTTCTGAGTCCTTCTTTGTCCTTATCTTATTTATAAGGATGGCTCCGCGGACCACTTGGGATGCTTCCAGAGACCACCGCAACTGCCGTAGAGTAATAAAGAATAAAACCTGTAACATTTATTTTTAATAAAAAAAAACTAAAAACGCAAAACATCGCGAAGATAAAATCTGCACTCAGAATCTGAATTCACATCAAAGACCAACCATTCTGCGAAAGAGAGTGTGGCTCCTTAGAGCTGCTCCCCCCTACCCCCTTTTGTGATACAAAAATGGCCTCCGAGCATTAAGCTTTCACAAAGGCACGATTTTATGCTAATGCCCAAAAGTTGATGTTTAAAACGCATTACGGAGTACGTGACTGTGATCCAGTGGTAGACGAAGCGAAACTGTTTTTAATTATTTCGTTTTACTTTAAAGAAAAGAGCTATCTTTAACTAGCTGTCTCAGCATTTGGGGCCTTACCAAAACATCTTAGAACAATATTACTTTAATTTGACTATGCAAATTCTTATACGAATTTTGTATAGAAGATTGCCTCTGGACTTTGCTAACACTTAACATCAGGTGGAGCAGACTAATTTGTCTAGAGTGGCAATAAATACATGGTTTTTGGCAATAGGCATATTATTAAAGGGCCATCCTATACAGTGCAAAGAACAACTATTTGTATGGGGCGCAACTCTAAAATTGCGAAGAACAGCTGTTTCATACATTTAGGTCCAATAATATTTCCGCTAGCTGGTAAAAAAAAGAATATACATACATTTATTTCTTTTTTTATAAAAGAAGGAAGCAAACGAGCAGGCAGGTCACCTGATGGAGAGTAATCACCGCCGCCCATGGACGGGTGGTGCAAAACCAGAGGAATCGCAGACGCGTTGCCGGCCTTTGAGGAATAGGCTCGTTTCTTGAAGATCCCTAAGTCGTAACGGTCCGGAAATACCGCCGCCGAGAGCTGGTTCCACAAATCTGTAGTTCGAGGCAAGAAATTTCGTGAAAAACGCACAGCAGTAGACCGCCTTCCATCAAGGTGATGTGGATGGAATGACAGTCGATTGCGTGTAGTGCAGTGAAAGAAATCAGCGGCAGGGATCAAGCCGAACAATTTCTCAGAACACTCCCCATGATATATGCGGTACAATATACGGAGAGACGCAACGTCCCTCCGAAGAGCCAGTGGATCGAGCCGACCTGAAATAGCCACGTCGGCGTCGTCGACAATTCGAGCAGCTCTGCGTTGAATGCAGTTAAATGGGAGGAGGGAAGCGGGCGTGATGTGTGTACAGTCACGAGCACCAATATGTAAACACTTTGACTCTTATTCCATTCTATTAAGAGTTACTATTGTTTACATATTTTTGCTCTTGACTGTACATACATACATCACGCACGGCCGGTTCCCAGAGGCGGGTAGGCTGAGACCACAGATTTTCATTTGTTACGATCAGAAAAAATATCACGTGATCATAAGATTACGATAAGGCGAAACAAAGTTGGAATTCACACGGCATCCTCTAACTGAGGAACTGGATTTCTAATTGGCGACATATAACTACGATTAATTAATGGTGACAAGACTCAATAAGACAGTGGTAGCTAGCCAGGTTACCGCCAACCAAACCGAGTAGTAGTTAAATAGCTAATGCATAATTTATTATATACGAAATACCTACAAACGAATGTCAAACCACTGTAAATAGTTTTTTCTTTGAATATTGAGTTCTATTGTTTCCATTGACACGGAAAAAAGATGGGTCGGTCTTTCCCATTTACATAGTTTTAATTAACAATATATGTAAATAATAATGGAATTGAGTTATTATTAAAAGGTAGTAGTGGTACAACGCAATGCAGTAGATACATCTGGCGCGCCGATTGCTTAATTGCCATGTGTGACAGGAAAAAATATATTATTACTAAACATGATTCTCTTGAAATTTATATTATTTATTAGACGACCTTTCACTTACTTTTTTAATAAACCCTTAATTGCAAATTAGAAAATAGTTACTAAGTCCCATAGAAACCTCAAAGGATAATTGTGATTAAAAAAAGCTTCGTATCGCCAACCATCGCTCGCCGTCGCCGATGTAGCGAAAGCCTTCCGGCACATCCGCTTCCGGTGCGAGGAAGCAGGATGAAAGGAGGACTAATTCATAAATCCAGTGGCTAGTTTTTCAGTCTTTGTGCTCGGGAAGACAGTCATCATAATAGACCGCTTTGCAAGATTAATTAGTATATTATACGAATCCGCTTATGTGGAGTTTATTGGGAGACCTAACACTTGTGACCTTCAATTCTTGATCTTTTTATATTTTTATTTCATAATCCATAAAATAAATCTGAGCGGAGTGTAGGCTTATCTTAAAAGAATACTACCAACCAATCTCTTCTCTTGGGTGTCGGAAAAGGCGACTAACGGACTGAAGACTACTCATACATCCAACAGCTTAAAAAGGTGATGAGCTCACCACCTATCACGCTGGCACATAAAGTATTCTATAAGGAGAGGTATTTCGAGCGCTTCTCTCTCGCTCTCTCGACGGTACGACGGTAAGGGACGGATATAACAGAGAAGCGGCGCGAATAATCGCGTTATATATTTTAAAAAAAATTATAGATGTAATAAAAAAAAACGATCGGTTATAATCCCTCAAGTTATCTATGAACTTCATTTTGGTAACTGACTCATAATATCAAATCACTTATTTTAAGAATAAAACCTAGAAAAGAAGATAAAATGACACAAAAATATGTAACTTTGTGAGTTTATTCTATCGAGCCAACTTTAACAAATCGTGTTTCCATCGGGTATACTCCACAGAATAAAGCCTCAACAATATTCCACAATTTTCGCAGATTTTAACTTTACTGTTTATTACTTCAAAAATTAATTCTAAGAACGTGTTATTTTAATTTTCCACTAACACCTAGCCTTAATGAGCCACCCCCATACAAATCTGCATAGTATTATAGTTTAATATTATTTTTGTGTTATATTTGTTATGTGAAAACGATCTTTTATCCCTTTAGTTTCTTACATACGAGTAGCTTAAATGACCACCACAATTTTTAAACGCTACTGAATACTTAGTTTAAAAAGGCTTGCTTGCAGTTAAACACCGATTGAGTACCCTTTTAAGCTGGCTATAAAAACCGGAAATCCTATTAGTGTGGTGTCGGTCGACCGTCCATTGCAGATAATTGAGGGACTAATGAACCGACCGAATGAATGAACGAAGGAACGAACGAACGAACAGTTTTAAAATTGTCGATTGGCGCGAATAGGGTTGCCGCAGATGATAATTTGATAAAGGAGGGCAGGTTGGTTTAAAAAGGAGGTTTTCTGTAAAAAAGGAGAAAAATTTCACTTAAACGATTGTTTTATATTATTTTACTAAATTTTAATCACATTTAGCTGAGATGCGAATTTTTGCAAGAAGTTCTTGATTTTTCAACAAATAATTATGAAAATCTTCACATGTCATGTTTTTGAAGTTGTATTAAACAAGAATTAAAGATTTAACTGACTGCACACTTAGTCTGTTCCTCTCTTTGCTCCACTGACTATAAATCAGTGAAAAAACTTTTTTCACATTTGCGTATGTGCGCTTATACTTACAAAAATAAAACTCGCACATCTTGAGCATTTCTGAGAAACATTCAATGTTTTTAGCACTTAGACGTTTAGCAAAAAGGAGGACTTACAGTAGGTAAGGGAGAACAACACATGGAAATAGAGGACATGTCCTCCTTTTAGATACCATCTGGCAACCCTACGCGAAATGAATCAATGGAAAATGTGTCAAAAATAAAAGTACCGTTCACCACAAATTCAGGAATAGTTAAAAGGTAAGTTTTACAGAGCAGAGGTAAGAACGGTGTCATATTTATTCTGTGACCGTGTCGCGGTGAACGAATACTACTCTTCGCTTGCGTGTCGTTAAAGGCGACTAACGGACTAAAGACAGCACATACATCAAACACCACCTGTCACGCTGAGCACATGTGCAGTCGATATTTGGTGAAAAGTGGACTATGGCAGAATATTGCTTTTGTGGTCCTCATTGCCTAGTCTCTGACTAACCCTTCGAGGATAATAGTCGTGATTTATTATATGTATGTATGTAAGTTTTACCTTGCACATTTGATAAAAGTTTGGTTATATATATATACAGAGTGTTTATTAATAGATATCAATCTCGCACCTGAGCCATCCTATTAATAAGTACAAAGAACAACTACACACATCAAAAGTGTCTAGGGATCAAGCATTTTTATGCGGATTTCTTGAGATTGAGATGTGGCTTTGTAATAAATTTATGATTTTATGAATTTATATGGATCCTTTTTGGTGCATTTCATAATTTGAAACAGGAACTTTCAATCAATTTCTAGTAAAAGATAAAAATCAGCTGTCAATATTTTCCCTATAAAAACATACAACGCATTGAAGACATTATTAGTGCTACTGTTTCCCTACTACTGATTAAAACCAACGTTATTATGGAGCGGCGACGTCATTTAAGCAGGGAAGAAATGCTCAGAGCCGTGGGAATGATTGAAGCTGGTTCCCGGCAACGTACTGTGGCTTTAGCTCTGAATACAAGTCAGAGTGTTATCAGTCGACTTTGGACACGTTACCGAAGCACTGGTACCGTGGCTGAGCGCCATGGAGGACGGTATCGCTGCACCACACGGAGACAAGACCGATACATTCAAATCACAACTCGAAGAGCTCCAACAATAACCGCCATGATGTTAGCCGTGAGGCTTCATCACTCTTCAGGGAACTTAATTAGCGACCAAACAGTCAGAAACCGCTTGCATGAAGTGAACCTTCATTCCCGAAGACCGCTAAGGGTACCACCTATAGCAATGCACAATCGTAGGATTCGATATCAATGGGCTCTTGAACACAGAAATTGGGCAGAAGAACAATGGCGTTTCGTGTGCTTTTCTGATGAGTCTCGTTTTGGTATGAGACCGGATACAAGACGTATACGACACTGGAGAACCCCTGGACGCCAACAGCGATTAAAATCCTGCCAGGAAGTCCATCCTTATAGTGGTAGAACCATCATGGTATGGGCGGGTATTTGGATCGGCGGAAGAACTGAGAACTGAGACGATTGTATCAGACGTCATCGTTCCTCTACAAGTGCAAATCGGTCCCTTATTTCAGTTAATGCATGATAATGCACGACCGCACACCGCAAGAGTTGTAAGACAGACTCTCGCCGCAGCTAACATCAATGTCATGCCCTGGCCTGCTCAGTCGCCAGACTTGAACCCGATTGAGCATGCATGGGATATGCTACAGAGAAGAGCTCTGCCGAATATGGAGGGTATCCAGTCGCAAGAAGACCTTTTTTTGTTGTTGCAACGAACATGGGCGGCCATTCCACAGCGTGATTTGGATGAACTCATTTTGAGTATGCCAAACCGATGTTCTTGTGTTGTTAGTGTTCGCGGTAGAAACACGGATTATTAATTGTTTAAGTTACCCAATAAAATTTTAAAGAAAACTGTTATTTCAGTCTTTTTTTCGAACTTTAATGTTAGTGGTTCAAATGTCAAAAATCCCTTTATTAGGAAAATGGCAAATTTCTTTATTAATGCAAAGGTGACTTGGTTTATCGTTACTGTAGACAAACGAAAACACTTTATTTGATGAATCCTTAAAGAAAATTTTAATTAATATCAATCAGGAGAAAATTTATTGCAAAAATATATGTTGATCCCTAGACACTTTTGATGTGTGTATTTATATGGGAGCCATTCTGAAATTGCAATAAAAAAACAGCTATTTCATACATTATACTATAAGCAACCTACCAACCCCCATTTGACGACCTCCTTGGACGACTGGTTAGGACACCGGTTTTCATGGTGTCGCCATCTCTGAGGTCCCGGGTTCGATCCACGGTCGGGTCAATTTAGAAACTATGGTTTTTCTAAATTGTCTCGGTTCTGGGTGTTTTCTATGTATAATAAGTATGTATGTAAGTATTTTAAGTACGTTTATCCGTTGTGTAGTAACCATTAAGCGAGTTTCATAAGGAAGTTTCTCTTGGGCTAGATAATTGGTATGAGTGTAGGAAAGTTTATTTATTTAGTTTAGTTTTATTAGAGGGTAATGGCCTAATCTCCCCCGCAATTGTTGTTGTCCACATGGAAAGGCTTGTGTCCAGCAGTGGGCCATTTATACGTTGATAATGATATACAGGGTGTTTAAAACCAGCAATGAACTGCAAAACTGCAAACCTGCAATGAACAGGGTAGGAAAAAAAAAGTGTCATGGCGGTACAATGGCATTCACTTCTTGGCAACAGTATCTGTTCGGAACACGGAATGGCGGAACGGTCTGCTTACGGGACACTGGTTAAATACTGTCGGTAGAATAGCGTCAGATCTTCGAAAATCGGTTCGAAAACCCCGCGAGAATCGGTTGCTTATGGAGTCCTGACGACAGGACCACGCGATCGCGTTTATTGTAACTCGATATGTTCACTTGGGAAATCTCACCACATGTTTCGGGCGTGAGTTGTGCGGGCAAGAAAATCGGCTTATATCTTACTAATCGCCTTGCGAACAGCCAGCGGAGGCTCCTATGTGTAATTGGCCGGGGATTGCAACGGATGTGTGCGTGTGTGATTTGGACTGGCCTACGAGGAGTCGGCAGGCGAGGTACGCTACTACGAGGCAGGCGTCACACCGCATCACGGCGGCTGGGCAGCGACCATCCTTTCCTTCCTACCCATACCACCTCCACATCCTCAGGTTGCAAGGCGGTTCAACCTTCGCATAATTTGGTGAGTTTAGGATTAGATTTAGTTAGTAAGATTAACGCTGCGAACCGCGGCTAATTTCAAGCAGGCCCTGATCGGTGACCTGGTAGTCCAGGGTCTGTTTGAATCACTGGGTCTAACAAAATCAATAAGTTGTAGCAGTGCGGGCTACCACCGGAATTTTCTCACCTGGTTGTCCGTCCACCAGGGACGTTTGAGTCTATTCGCGATACTCGTATATTCCATAACCAGGCGCGACTAATTAATTGTGGGTAATGAATCCAATTGCCAGGAGCCTCAAGTCGTAGCAGTGTGGGCTTCCACCGGATTCGCTCGTTTGGGTTTCCTGGTATATTGCAGCGGTATAAACAAGGATCCTCAGGTTGTAGCAGTGCGGACTTCCACCGAAATTTGCTCACCTGGATTTCCTTGTCCGTAGCTTAGTGGAGGGTTCTCAAACCGTAGCCGTGCGGGCTCTCACCGAATTCGCTCGTCTGAGACCTCCGTTCCCCTGGAACTTTCCATGAATGGCCGTTTCCCGTTCCGTATAACCCCACAATCGATTACGAGCCGCAAACGTGATTTAAGGATCTAGATAATCATTGACTTTAAATAAAGGGGCTTAAAAGACCCGTCTGTAGTATAACCGTATATCCGTGTTTGTTTGTTACACCCCGTGGCTAACCCTGCTAACGCTGAGCTAGCTAGGAAAACCTTCGAAGCCCCTCCGGCGGAAGGATATGTAGGATTTGCTCTCGGTGCTAGACCGCAACGAGAGTTCGGGGTATGATTCCCCGCCAGCAATCCATTACAGATTATTTGGTTGCGCTGCTGTTATTGGATCACGTGAAAAAATTTGGCGGGGGATCCGAAATTAACCCAGTATTATTTATATGAGACAGTTTATGTCATGTGTAAGTGTTTCTTGTGTATGTGCAATAAAGTGTTTATCTATCTATCTATCTAAATAGCAGACACATACAGTTACAGGTTTGAATCAATTTTGTAGTAATCAATGCAGAATAACGGTCACAAAGATTAATCATAGATCAAAATTATTCACTTCACTTATCGGAAAAGTCTGGGGTGAGTTCCTTTCATCGTAAATTATACTGTCGAATCAATAATTAAGAAATCCGATTAATAAGAATGAAGAATGGACGATTATGATAATTAGTGCCTGGAGTAGACGGTATTTAAATTACAATTTGACGTTTAAATAATTTAGACGGTAATAGATACTTTCAGACTAAAGATTATTAGAAATTCTCCCCCCAAAATACTACCCTCCACTAACATTTAATTATTTATCTGTATTAAGGAAACATACAGCGTTACTATAAATCGCTTAAAACCTATATAACATTTACATAAGTTTCCGAATTTTGTTATCCACATAGAGACAGACGCTAAATAAATTCAGTAGCAAAACAGAAAACGGTATTAAATTAAAAACTAACTTGTTTGTCGCATTAAGTCAATCAAATCAGTGGCACCGACGCAACGCATGACTAATTCTATCACACAAACAATTAAATGTGACGCAACGATTTGTATACACGACCTAAGACACCCACGAGAAACGCATTGTCATGCACAAATCAGTGTCAATTGAACACTCCTTGAGGCATCCGAGACGCATCGGCCAGCCCACCTGTCCGGCCAAGGTGAAGGTCGCTCGCAAACATTACATAACATCAGAAACCGGTAATGATGATTGTCCAACGCTCGACCGGTGTCAGTGTTACACCGGCCGCGTGCGGGAAAGGACGCAATGGATCTCACCGGGAGGATTGCCATCGTGACAGGCGCCAGTTCGGGTATAGGGGCTGCCACCGCTAAACTGTTCGCTTCGAAAGGTGCCAAATTAACAATAGTCGGGCGGGACGAGACGAGACTGCTCGCCGTAGCAGACGAATGCGAACGAGCGAGCGGCACCAAACCGGTTTGCGCCATTCTAGATTTGACTCTCGAGAACAGTTGCGAATCGGTGGTAAGAAAAACAGTTGAAACATACAAGAAATTGGACATACTGATCAATTGTGCGGGCAAGGCGTTGATGACGTCACTCTTTGACAATTCGATGGAGGTGTTCGACGAGTTGGTGGCTTTGAACTTGCGAGTGCCTTACAAGCTAACACAGCTCTGCTTGCCGCACTTGAAGAAGACTAAAGGGCACATAGTGATACTGTTCGCATCACCGATGAGATCTAGGCCAGGCTTTATACCGTACTCGATGATAAGAGACGCGTTGGAAAGATTCGTTAAAGCGTCCGCGCTCGAATTAGCACCCGAAGGTATTAGAATAAACGCAGTGCGTCCCGGCTTCACGAGAACCAATATCTTGGAGAACTGTAACATTGACACGGAGTTCGTGGATCAAACTTACGAGTACATATCTCAATTAGTGCCAAATGCTGTCATAATGGAGCCGGAAGAGGTGGCCAAAATGATATTGTTCACTGTCAGTGATATATGCCCTAATTTAAATGCGGCTAATATAGTATTGGATGGTGCTGCTTCCCTTTATTAAATTTAATCAGCCACCATTATAAAAAAGGATAATCCAGCACCTATTTCAATTGCTACCCTCATATCAAGGCAAGCATTCCTACGAGGTCAACCGCCGTAAAGCCAGACGCAATAAAAATTAAATTTTTAGTAATCTCTAGGAGACTTCGTGACAGACAAAAGGTTATGTTGAAGGGTATGACCTCCAGTCACGTAACTGTGAATTTACGGATAATAACTAAGAGACCTAAGATTACGGGGTTGACAACGCGCCAGTTACACCTATAGTTGAATAAGAGCGAACGCATAAAAACAAGTAAATAAAGTTAAACTATTTATAAACAATGTTGCAACGACCAGGCTGTCTGTATGAGGTAATTTTAAAAGTGGCTACAGGAAAACAGTCACTATTATGCTAATGACATATGAAATGAGACACCGAAACAACATATTTTTACCTATGAAGTGGATTTCGTTCTAAATGTGCGAGTGCGATTATTATTATTTGTAAACAACTCTGTTTGCAAAGTGAACAGTTTATTGTTATTATTATTATAATATTTTGTTAAAATGTTGTGTTTTTGTTTGTTGACATTGTTAATATGTTTTATTCATTTAAGTTTGTAAGTAATAATAACATACGTACTTTAATACTACCTACTCATATTATCTATATGTATATTAAGTATGTCTTCTTAGAGGAACTCGATGGTGCAGCGACTAGCGCGTTCGGCTCACTAAGCAACTTTCGCAATGCCGGGTCGCTGGATGGGTGACCAAATTAAAAAAATCTCGAGCTCCTCCGTGCTTCGGAAGGCACGTTAAGCCGTTTTGGTCCCCGTTGCTGTCGTAAGATGGCAGTCGTTAAAACCCACCAACCAGCATTGGACCAGCGTGGTGGGTTATGGCCCAATATCCCCGCGTACTATTGTCCACGTGGGAGGCCTGTGCCCAGCAGTGGGACGTTTATGGGCTGATGATGATGATGTCTTCAAATTATGCAGTAGACTGCGCATACTAGACATAAAATAAATTTAATTATTAGCAATCTCTAGAAGTCTTGTGACAGACAAGAGGACAACATTATTAGAATCGTTGTGTTCTGACAGTTACAGACAATATAGCAAGTTCCTCCGTAGTTGAGGATTCCGGGTGAAATGCGCTTTCTCACCTTTGCGGCCTTATCATCACTTAACAATACAATTAATTGATATGAAAGCCAGGTTTAGTTTCATTTCGGCACCCTTGGGATGCCGCTTCTAAAGTACAGTCCCGTTCAGTTCCCACTGGCAATAATTTTAATATTTCAATGTATTTTACCAGTAAACTTAGCATTTTTATTCAAAATATGTAATTATGTATACAAACAGCACTCGTTCTTTTTTGTCGGTGACTGTATCTCCTTGATTGAAATTTATCGAGTTCATAAATTTATGGGCGCCGAAATAGGAAGGTGCCGAAATGAAACCAAACCAAAAGCCAAATGCTACCAAATGCTTTAAAAAAGGTAGAATATTCTAGATGGTCGAGTGGTAGAGCGCTTAGCCCGATATCCGGAGGTCCCAGGTTCAATTTCCAGGTCGGGAAAAGTGTGTGTTTTACATGCATAGCCCGGGTTCGTGATCGTCAACACGCACGTGGCAAGCATGAATTTTTGTAATTTTCTGATTTTTTTTAAAATAGTTATTACAAAGATATCAATAGTATTATTGTTATTATCTACCACAATGGTATGGTAGCACGAGCTATGATAATCGAACCTGAGACCAGTAGAACCAGGTGTACCTATACTAAGTACTACTAAAACCTTAAAGCTTTACAATAACCTTGCTAATCTTACTAGAAACATTTGATTTTTGCTACCAAGTACTGTGTTAAATTACATCACACAGAATTAGTAAAAATTTTTTTTTTCATGTACTTTACTCTTTAATGATAGCATAACTACACGAAAAGTATTGCCTCACTTCATCGTCCTAATCACTATCACAATCACATTCAAGGATCATTGGCCCCCTGGGTCTGCTTTTTTTTTTTATAAAAAAAAGGGGGCAAACGAGCAGGCGGGTCACCTGATGGAGAGTAATAACCGCCGCCCATGGACCAAAGCAACACCAGAGGAATCGCAGGCGCGTTGCCGTCCTGTAAGGAAGGAATAGGGTTAAGGAAGGAATAGGAATTGTGAGGGGGTAGGAGGGGTGGGGGGAGGGGGGGAGAAATGGGCCTCCGGAACCCTCACTGGCTGGACAAAATACAACAGCACCAAGTGCCATTACTTCACGCCAGATATAAGTAAGCGGCTCAACCACTCAAAAAGACGACGTTTTGTTTCAGACGATTTGTTTACAATCACATTACGATACAACTATTTCACAGGACACCATTCATTTCCCGCTGTAGGCACAACACAGATTTTAATACACACCAAAGACAAAACGTAACGTCGCTCGCCGCAGAAACGCAACGCGAGCCGCGCTGATGAAACCCGCAGGCCATTGTTTGGTACAGTCACCAGGGTTGCCGCCTACGTAAAAAAGGCGTCCTTCATTGAAATCAAGTCATCGCTATAATTTATGGGTATATACATACCTAAACTCATGACTATTACCACCTGAGGGTTAGTCAGGCAATGACGACAGCAAAAGGAGTCCTCTACCAAAATCCACTTTTAACAAAAAGTGACTGCACATGGTGCTCAGCGTGACAGGTGGTGAGCCCATCGCCGCTCTATGCTGTCGGCTGTCTTTAGTTCGTTAGTCGCCTTTTTAGTCACCTAAGGGAAGAGGGGGTAGTAGTATTCTTTCACCGCTACGCGACAGGGTTATGATAAGTAAAAAAAGTTTTTATTTAATAATCCAATCTCCGCAAATGCTAATAGATCATTTGCGATTGCCTATGCCCAGTAGTGGGACCTTTATAGGCTGATGATGATGAAAAAAATGCCAGTGTTGGTAGCTAAGCAGCACAACTAAAGCCACAACAGATGGATATCACATGAGAAGTGTGGTTACGCTAAATCCCACTCTAGAAAAAAGGTGCGGTCAGGATCAACCGCTCAGGTATTGGTGGGAGCTTTGCCCAGCAGTGGGACAAAATGGGAGGTCTACATCCTACTAATATTATAAAGGCGAAAGTTTGTGAGTGTAATATAGAGATGATCTTACACTGGTGTCATCCCGTTTGAAGGATTCATTGAAATTGCAGGTTACAGAAGTATAACAACTGAAGCAAAAAACTAAACTTTGTTCAGGGCGCACGTTATTTAGAGGCATAGGAACTATACTTATTAATATAAGAGCGGTAACGCACATATGGCCAACCCGTATTGGGCCAGCGTGTTGGGTTTGTTGTTCATGGGTTGTGATGGCCGCTTTCAAAGGAAAGGTCGTTTTCAAGGTAAACAAATAAAAAAAAATCTATAATTTTTAGTTTACGCCTCTGTGGCAGCCCTAAGCTCCTTCATGGTGCTGCGGTTTTTGATCACAATGTGTCTAAAATCTGCATGTTGCTTCACCAAAATGTCGGCTCTACCTTTGCGGCATAAATAGCAAATAACACAAGCTGAAAATAGCAAATAACAAATAACACACTATTTGGATGAGTTCAAATTAACTAAGTAACTATAATTCAAGACAAGTCCACATTTTCAATAAAACTAATAAAATTGATATCAACAAGCCAAAACAACACTCAACCGGAACATATAAATAATATTAATAAAATTTAATAATCAACGGACTTGTCTCTCAATAACTTGTTGCAGTTGCCTACATATTACAGAGCAATATAAAATTTGCAGTCAACACTTATCAGGACCTATCAGTAGTATATAGATATGGACGCGCTATTTACAAGGCCAAAGAGATATGAAGTACAACGATACCAGACGCTTATCATTTGTTATTCAACCACCAGAGTGTGAACATATCACAAATAACGAAGCAATCAATAGTTTTACAAGAAACAAGTGAAAAACAAAATGGAAGACTTCATCAAGTTCAATGAAAAGGTTGTGATAGTGACAGGTGCCAGCTCTGGTATCGGTGCTGAAACGGCAAGAAACTTCTCTGGTTTCGGCGCGAGACTGACTATAGTCGGTAGAAACGAGGAGAGACTCGGCAACGTGGCTCGGGAGTGCGAGGCCAAAAAAGGTATGCGACCTCTTCAAATCCTAGTCGACCTAACACACCAAAGCAGCTGCGAGACAGTGGTGCAAAGAACAATCGAAACGTACGGAAGAATAGACGTGCTAGTGAACTGTGCAGGTGGATTCTCGCTATCATCAGTTTTCGATCAGTCCATGAACACGTTCGACGAGATGATTGGCATAAATTTGAGGGTGCCGTTCTATCTGACCCAACTGTCGACTCCGTATTTGGTGAAAACAAAGGGGAACATCATAAACCTGTCATACTCTATGATGAATAAGTTCAGGCCGGGGATGCTGATAAACAACATGCTGAAATCGGCTCTGGAACGGTTCACAATGATAGCGGCAGCAGAATTGGTGTCAGAAGGTGTGAGAATCAACACAGTGACACCAGGAGTGACCAGGACGAACATTATGGACAGTATGGACTTGGACAATCCAACCCAGCAATATATTTACCAAGCGATTTCGAATATGCTTCCTTGTGGAAATATTTTGGAGACAAACGAGGTGGCTTTGTACATATGTTTAGTGGCCAGTGATGTTTTTAAGAGTATGACAGGAGCTAGTCTTGTCATAGACGGTGGATCGTCATTAGCCTAGAGAAATTGGATTTTTTTCTGGGTCAGAAAAATCATATTTTTGTTTTATGAAGCTGATGACTCAAGAGTTGTTGTTTAATGATAAGTCAACTGTTTTGGATACAAGTATACATTTTACGGGCAAAGTCCCAAGGGTGTCCAAGATAAGTGCTAATACACTGAGCGGTGTTAGTAGCAGTTTGTGCGCAGGTTACGGACTACTGTACTGACTAACTAATAATAATTAAATCCTAGGACTGACAGCAGACTGGCTACAATTCTTCGGATTGTTTGATGCATATTCCATGTTTGTGATCACTACTGATCACTAACGCGCATTTGGAAAGTGTGGTGATTCAAGAAAGTACCCATCAGGTGTTATTTTAACGAAGAGCTGATTTCGAAGATGGAGGACATTGTCATGCATTGGGATAATATTTAAGTTATTACTTATACTGTAAATAATAAATTGTTTTTTACCAATGTTAAAGAAGAAAATGTTGAATACTTATTATGCTATCGTTGAGTTATCTAAGACAGTAAGTAGGTATTATTACTGAGTAACATTCTTATTATAAGGAATAAACAAACGGAGTTTTTTGTTAACACTCTTATCACAAATGGCATATATTAACAACAGGTATGAGTTATTTGCAGCGAATACAGATGCGTGAATTTATGCAACCGTATCGCGTGGCGCTGAAAGAATACTACCTCTCTTTCCTTGGGTGCCATAAAATGCGACTAACGGACTAAAGACTGCACATACATCCAACAGTATAGAGCGGCGATGGGCTCACCACCTGTCACGCTGAGCACATGTACATTCGCCATTTGGTGAAAAGTGGACTATGGTAGAGGACTGTCCTCATAGTCTAGTCTCTGACTAACCCTTCGGGGATGGTAGTCGTGCTTATGTGTATGTTGCGGCAATCCCAATATTTAGTGTAGCAACCTTAGAACTCATATAAAAACTAAATGTACCAGCACAATCAACGCTCTCAAAACGTCCGCACAAAAAGAGTACCAAGCGAGATGTTTCGGTACGCATTTCGTTTGTTGTCCTACGATTTTTTTTATAATAGTTGGGCTTGCTCATGGCCACATTCTTATCCGTAGGATTAAGAAGAAGGAAGAAGAAGATTAGGTATGGGATTGTGTATCTAGTTTTTATATGTGATCGAAAGTAGCAAGAGTATTTATTTATTTGTCTTTTACGTAAATAGAGTATTTTAGCGTACTTTATTGGTGTCGTAGATTATAAAGTACGCCTACATGAAAAATACAATATTCTATTTTAGAGTACGGGTGGTAACCCTAGTAGCAACCCTCCGTGTGGTGTTCACTCCTACACTGTGTGCCATGCCATCCACATTCGAACTACGTAAATCATAATAAAACGAGTCTCCCCCCTCCCCAGCCCGTACCCTTCCATCCCCTCCCCAGCAGCGGCGCGGTAAGCTTCTTTCGGAATTAGTGTAAACACTCTATTTGTTTTCATGTTTTGAAGGGTAATGATATGACCGAGTTGGTGAGGTACAGTGGTGGGCGCGTGAGCGGTAATACAACTTCAAAGTAGCAACGCTTTATAGTTTTAATTTTTTTTTTATAGGTAGTCTCCGTAGCCAAAGATCATACCTTTGGTAGGCGGTCATCGCAGCCTATAGATGGACTCTTGCAACACCAACAATTATTAATTTTTTCCAATGCCTCGGCACAGCAGGTTAACCCATTGATCCGGGTTTTGTCAAAAAATAGCTGTCATAACAACGCACTAATCCGCATAAAGGCAGCATGGAGAATAATGGTCCGATCTCCCTATGTGCTCATTGTGTTCCGGTGGAAGACCAGCAGTGCGATTCTCTAAGTAAAGCCTTGGTAGCAGCGGTTGCCGCAGCGCTGAGAATTGACTATGTCTCTTTCATACTAATAGAATTGGAAAGAGACAGTAGATCACAGCCATACGCGCAGCGCCTATGTGTCGCTTAGAGAATCGCATAGCAGAGACCAGTAGCGAGCGAGACGTTTATACGCGGATAATGACGATACTTTAAAACAACTGAACTGACAAACAAAAAAATGTTTGAAATAAAATAATTATGACAAAATACGCCTCGGTGGCCGAGTGGTCAAGTGCTCGGCTCGACGTCCGAAGGTCCCGGGTTGAATTCTCATGTCGGTTAAAGTGTGTTTCGGATATTTCGATGAATAGCCCGGGTTTATGATCACCAAACACGCATTTGGCAAGCGTGATGATTACAGCAATGAATACGTTACACTAGATAGGGCGTTCCGAACACGCACTATGTTGGACTCATCTACAGAGTCGACTCAGCACTATGCTTTAGTGTGGCTTCGACATTCACACGGCATAGGCGCGTGCGCAGCGGCGAATATAAGACTAAGTGACAATTCGGACACAGTGTCCGAATTGACACTTGTTAATTTTATTATGTTTTTCACTGACGATTCGGACACCAACAAAAATAGCTGCTTTGTACAGTCAGATAAAAAACTTCTATAGATTTCTTTACATACATTTTAAGAAAATATACTATAGTAAAAAAACATTATATTTTGAAGCTTTTTTATCTGACTGTACTGAACAGCTCCAATAATTTAATAGTGTCCGAATCGTCAGTGAATAAATAATAAAATTAAAAAGTGTCAATTCGGACACTGTGTCCGAATTGTCACTTAGTCGAAAATTGAAAATTGACTATTGAGACTGAAAATTGACTATTTATTTCTTATTTATCAAAGTGTACACCTAGACGTTTACTACAATTCAGTTGTTAAGTAAGTGAAACTAATTGTTATTCAAGACAAGTCATTATTAGGTAGTTATATCGTAATAATAGAATAGAAAAGTATTTTTTCATTTCTGTGCCACGGCTTCTACAATCATAGACGCCATCATGATACACACTACGTTGTCTTTGACCGATCGGCGATCTGGCGCTGCGATGTCCGTCTGTTGATTAGACAACATAAAATGTTTAAGCGCTGCAGCGGCTGCAGCGGCTGCAGCGAACTTAAGGTCTCTTCCAGAATTTGAACAAATGGTTTGTATGAACGTTCTTGTCTATCTCTTCTAGGTACATGGATGTCAAAGTCAAAGTCAAAGTCAAATTATTTATTCAATGTAAACCTTTACAGGCACTTATTGACGTCAATAATAATAATAATAATAAAAACAGTTACTAACTTATAGTTAAGACTTAACAACTAATCTTACGAGCTATAGTCTGTGCCAGACAAAATGCGCATCGCTACCCCCAGTACCACTGCACGCCGAGACAGAATCGCGTCGAACCGAAATTTAAGCCGTGGTCATAGAATTGTGTAAACAAACGTATCCTGGTACGAGACAAAAATAGCGGGCAAGTGTCTCTCCCCTAGCGACACAAACGGCTAATACTTATAGGTAATTTATCGTTTTTTTTTAGGATGAAAGGTGAAGAATGATAAATCACAATGAATTGTTAACTTAAGTTATTACTTTAAGGAATAAAATTAAATGTGATTTTCAATTATCGTATTGATATTGTGGTAAGTAATAGAAATTTGAAATAACTGATGATTAGGACAATACCCAAAAATTGCAGCGATGACTTGATTTCAATGTTGAAGCCTTTGTATACAGTGGAAAAGTACTCAGGCTTTTATGACAAAACAAAGATGACCTACTGCTGCCCACCTCTCGCGCCACTGTGCCTGTGATATATTAACGCGGGCGCAGGGCTGTCATCCGTCTTGTTCGGGGGTTTGTTCCCGGAACTGGGTTTTTTGTAGCGCGTGTCTGTGCCCCATTATTATTATTTTTATTTCGTTAGTCTCAAAGCTTAACGGCACAAGGGCTTAGTCACCTCGGAGACATTTTTTGTGTGTAACTAACGATGTTTTCGGTTACGGGACAAGTGTGATCAATAATTGTTTCCGATGTTAATATTTTTTTGTGACTGTTGTAATTAAGAAATGAATTATTGCGTTAAGTTTTAAGCGTGCCTTTTCATTGCCTGTTATCATTTTCTAAAGTTTGTTTTTACTTATAAGTTTGATAACGCATTGTTTTGTTTTCGAGATTGACCCGTTTTGGGATATATCATCCACATTTACACAGACTATATTGATGTACGTATAGTAGTTGTAGCAATTTTTTTTTTATTAGAAGTTTTGTATTCGTCTCCAATCTTCGGTCCGATATTACCTCATCCGGAAAAACCTTCCCAACATCTGAACACTAATTGAAACAGCTGTAGCTTACCTGAAACAAAGAATAAAGATTTTTTAGAAACCAGAAAGTTGAAAATTTAAAAAAATCCTAACTAATTTATAAAAGGATTATATCCTATTATAGACGACTTATACTTTTACGCACATAAATTGTTTTAATGAAAATCAAAATGATGTCAAGTTTTACAGATAATAAGATAGGTGAATGCTCACTGTCTTCAAACGCTCATCATCATCATCATTATTTTATTCAGTCAACTTCAAATAATCGTTTTGAATCGTCTAAAATTTTTCTATATGGATGGGTAGGCAGCCACCCATTCCCCACCCCACCAACACCTAATACACAATACATAATGGAAAAGAAAATGGAAAGAATACACACACACACGTGTTACATAAATTAGCTCTTATAAGTTTTCAAAATTACCAATTTAAAGTTCGCTAATGATGACGTATGCCTATGTACAATGCCATACATTTATCATTCTATTTTATAATCATTCATACCACGTCTTGTCTAGGCGCTCTGCTCCGATTCGTTTTAGTGGAGCGATTCTATTGTTTATATCGACACAGCCCTACAACTCTCCTCTCTTCTCAGCTTTAAACCCCAATCACCAAAGAAATCCCAACCAAAATCGCTCACACATCTCAAATTACTCATCGGAGCATGACACATGTCACTTGACGCTGCGGCGGGCGGCGCGGCGGGCGGGCGCATCGTTTGACACTCGTCATACGACAAATGACAAACGTCAAACGTCAAAATGACGTACGGCACCGCCCTGCGGGATTCGCATTGACGTGTCTGTCACACACACGGCCAGTAAACGGGGTTAGTGTATGACGGTTGAGGTAGTGCAGTGACCGAAGTGGGTTTATAAATAGACGGCGACGGGCGTCCCGATGTCCGCGTTCTGAGACTCATTAGATTAATTGCTATCAATAGTTTGATGAGCACGTTGGCGTTCGTAATATTTGTTTTTTTTGTGTCAATAGCGCTCGAATAAACTCAAAAGATAACGAAACATTGAAAAAAATGGGTTACACGCATAATGACCAATTTCTTACACGCATTTTGACTTACACGCATATTGACTTACACGCATTTTAACTTACACGCATTTCGACTTACACGCATATTAACTTACACGCATATTGATTGACTTACACGCATATTGACTTACACGCATATTGACTTACACGCATATTGACTTACACGCATATTGACTAACACGCATATTGAAACACAAGATATATTTAAGTATTTAACACTAGTTTCCCGTCTAGCGGCTGCGCCTACAATATTGATTTAGCCTACCACAGGCGGGAATCAAACTCACGGCCAACGCAGCTGCCTCCGGATTGCGAGGACGTGGATTCAATTCCCAGTTTAACACCTTTTTTTTACGGGTAACGGGTAAGCCCTTGGCCTTCATCTCACCTGATGGTAAGTGACGATAAGGCCGAAGGTGAAGCGCGCTTCACCCGGAACCCCCAACCACTGAGGAACTGGCTATCTTATCTCTAACTGTCGGAACACAACATTGCTATAAACATCGTTGTTATGGCGACAGACTTAGATAAGATGGTGGTAGCTAGCCAGGCGGACTTAACAGCCCTACCACCAACCAAACAGAACACACAAAGATGTACCCTCTGCTGGGAATCGAACCCGGGACCTCTGGGTCTGAAACCGGTGGCTTAGCCACTAGACCACGGAGGCGGTTAAAACACCTGAGGTTGTCATTATTTTTATCAACAATTCGTTATTTTACGTTAGCGTTGTTAAACTAACATAGCTAATAACCGTGTCGCGCAGCGGTGAAAGAATACTACCACCCCCTCTCTTCCCTTGGGTGTCGTAAAAGGCGACTAACGGACTAAAGACTGCACATACCTACTACTAACAGCATAGAGCGGCGATGGGCTTACCACTTATCACGCTAAGCACATGTGCAGTCGCTATTTGGTGGAAAGTGGACTATGGCAGAGGACTGCTATTGCTGTCTTCATTGCCTAGTCTCTGACTAACCCTTCGGGAATAATCATCGTGATTATATGTATGTACGTTGTTAAGCTACTTTCGCAATACCGGATTGTAGGATGTATGATGAATATCTTCGTGCTTAGTAAATGGGGATGTTCAGCAGTTTGTCATGAGATGGCAGTCGTTAAAACCCACCAAACCCGCATTGGGCCAGCGTGGTGGGATATGGCCACATCTCCACATGCCATGTTGTCATGGACTGTACCTATTCCTTTAATCTGACTCAAGTGCATGTTAGCTACCTACTTAAATTGTGTGTTTTTGATGATAATAATTATTGTTGTTTTAATGTTTCAATTATTTTATTTGGTATTGTGTGCTGTATTTCAAATTCAATTCAATATTGTTATGCCCAAATTGGGTCATGTATGATACTCTATTTTAATATTTGTAACACCCTGTCAAACTACGTGAGAAATAAATTTATGATTATGTCCCAGGGCTATTTATTAGGCTGATTCCGAGCCGGCCTTTCCGAATCGGCAACATCATCATTGGAAAATTTAACCGTAAACCGCCAAGCTGATGGCCCAATGCAGGTAAGAGTGGGTTTTAACCACTGCCATCTTATGATTAAATTTATTAAATTAGTCATTGATTAATTTGAAACTTTTTGTGAAGCGCCATGTTTGAAAATGTATTACGTAATTAGTTAGTGATGTAGACTTGATGTAGACCAACCAACCAATGACCAAGTTGTTTTTTTATGAATGTATGAAGACCACTCGCACATCACTGTCGCAGATAAAATACACTTCAATGCACAGAGTAATTTAAACTTGTTTGAAAATAATGTGTAATTGACCTTTCTTTTTATTTAAGTGTATAACAGTGAAGCGGCACGAAAAGGCGCGTTTTATATTTAAAACAATTTAAAGATGCATTTTTAAAAAAACCGATCAGTTATACCTTAAGTTATCTATGAACTTCATTTTGGTAAATAACTCATAACATCAAATCATCTTTTTTAAGAATAAAACCTAGAAAAGAAGATTAAGTGGCACAAAAAATATGTAACTTTGTGAATTTATTATATTAAGCCAACTTTATCAAATCGTGTGGCCATCGGGTATATTCCACAGAATAAAGCCTCAACAATATTTCATAATTTTCGCAGATTTTAATTTTACTGTTTACTACTTCAAAAATTATATCAAAGAACGTGTTATTTTAATTTTTCACTAACACCTAGCCTTAATTATGTTATATCAATATCATCGTTGTTGGCTGAACGGGAGGAGCTTTATAGTAAAATATTTTAATAACTAATTAATTATGTATGTACCCCAGTCAAATGCAAATAAACAAAAATATTCTACGGATTACCTCACATTTCATTATTTACATAGTTTTTTATATTATCCTATAAAAAGGGTTTCATTTTAATGTGTAGTGCTCGCTTAAACCTCGGAACACAATAAATAATATTCTATTCTAAATTAAATTAAAAAAAATTTACGCTCACACCAATTATCAAGACCAAGATGAGTATTCTTTTGATACCCGTTAATATGGCATGTTAACGGATAAATATACATAAACCTAGAAAAAACACCCAGACCCGAAATCAACTCAGAAAAACAGTTTTTCTCTAAATTGACCCGACCGAGAATTGAACCCTATGGTTGACTGGTAGAGAACGCCTCAGGCATGAAATCCACCATGTAATGTTATGTTGCAAAAATAAAAATAAATAAACCCGGGACCTCAGAGATGGCGCGACGCCAGAGCCGGCGTGCTAACCACTCGACCACGGCGGTCGTATAACAAGGGTCAACAGCGTCACGTCACAGAATAAATAATAGTACTACGTGTCACGTGCCTCCCGAGGGTTCATAATGGCTCACATAAAGTTCTTTAACCGAAATTGTTCTTCCTACCGATTTGTAACCCGAACGATCGCTCTTCCTAAAATTTTTCTTCCTAAAGTTTTCATTCATGTAATTTGTATTTTTTTATCAACCAAGGTTGCATGAACAAGATTGCTTGTTATTAGCCATAAGGCCGCATTTGTATCTGTGTTTTTGAGACTAATAAAAGAGTATTAGTACTCTTTTATCGTCTTTAGGACGATATTCATAACACTCATGTTTCCGAAAATAGTAATTAATAATATTTCTAATGTAAATATATTTAAACTCCTACTACGTTGTATTTCATTTACGCTTTTATCCCTAAACATAATTTCCATAACATGACCTACATAAGTAGGGAAGCTAGTGTTTCTGTTGTGTAATAAAAAAAATAACATCGAAATTCTATTTCTAACCTATCACGTGACCTACAGGTGTAGGGCAGCTAGTATCCTTAATCATTTGAATAATAGTGTAAAAGACGGTTATGTTGTTATGATGTTTATTGCTACTGACATTATGAAGATGAATGCTTCCGAATTATGAACTTAGGAAACAGAGTAGTTAGGAAGTGTGATTGTTAGGATGAAAAATGTTAGGAAGAACATTTCCGGAGTACCGATTATCGGAGTTGAAAATTAAGGTGAACTTTGGCGCACCCGCCTCCCGAAGGACGGAGGAGCTCGAGGTGTTTTTAATTTGGTCCCCACCCTTATGGCTGATTTACACGTATTAAGTAGTTTAGTAGCAATTTAGTAGCTAACTAAATTTTAAGTGACTTAAAGTTAAGTAGGTGTTCATACGTATTTAAGTAGTTAAGCTCTTTAGTTCACTCAAGATGGACGATCAACAATTTAATGAAGTCGTAAATTCTATGCTTAAATAATGGCTTCGTGTGGTCAGCACATTTAGGCAGTGTCAAGTAAGATATTAAAGTGAATATTTTTTTGCAGAAAGTAGATGATAATGAAAATGAGTGATAAATGAACGTTTAATTGTAAATTAACCAAACCCCTTCAGACTCAATAAAGCTGTGGGACTTTATTGAGATCTCACACGGACTTCTTGAAAGAATTTGAAAAGTGATGTTGCACTGTTTTGTTTTATTTGCCAACACTCATGCACATTCACGAACACATAACACTAAATAATCCACCATTATTGCATATTAATATTCGACAAAACATAAATTAAAGAAAATAAAACAAAACTGCAGACATGACCCTTCACTTTCCCGCCAAGAAGTCCGAAATATAACGCATTTAACTAAATTGTGCCTGTCCAAACGTGTCAAGTGACAAGCCCCGCCCACCAACTTAACCGAAAAATAGACAGAATTCCAATTTAGCTCTTTAGTTGTTAACTAAATTTTAACTTGCAACTTGCTACTAAATTCTGTGTTTACATGCACTCAATCACTTAAAATTTAGTTAAAATTTAGTTAACTACTAAATTACTTAATACGTGTAAATCGGGCATTAGATTAAAACAAAAATGGAAGATACGGCATTAGCGTCTCGTGAGTAAGCCGCTAAAATTAGGCCTAAAGGCACAATTTCACTTCAGTCGCAATTTGCTGAGCGTACAGGCTACATCGTACTATTGCGGACATTCTGCTGTGATAAAAAGAGAAAGACGCTACTCCGCAGTGGCGTCGGAATCGGTCGTACGTACTCGTCTGTTGCGAAGCGACCGAGACGTCAACGCGCTACTCGCTGACTCCCTCGCGCTGACGTTGAAACTTACTACTCTGTCTCGCTCGCTCGATTTACACTTTTATAGGTGTGCGTGTGTGAGTGTTTACATATCGCCGCCCCCGGCGAATAAAATGGCAATCGCAAAAATGTAATTGTCGAAAAAAAAAGAAAAACATATTTTTACAGATTAAAAATCGACTATACGTTTGGTATACAAGTGTGATATCTCAAATGAAGGCTAATTTTTGTACCTTTTATATCGTGTGAGTAGGTAATATTTAATTTATTATTTAAACAAGATATTTCAGAAAATAAATAATACAACAAAAACTTTATCGTTAATAATTACTAATATGCACTTACCATTTTATTCCCGTTATTTCTGCGAAATAGTGTGTATTGTTATATTACATAACAATGATATTCGTCACAAAATTTTGTCTCAAATAATGAAAACAAGAATGGTTCGCCATTATGTTCTGTTAACTTGTTGTATGGTATTGAATCATTTAGTTTTATTCGGAATTTTAAAATAAAACTAAGATTATCGTAATCATTTCTTGGTTTAGTAATACAATTAAATCTTATTTTATAAAAACAATTATTATAACATACTTTCTTTAAAAATCTTAATATTTATTATTCTTCTGAATCTTCTTCATTTGTATTGCTATCAGGGGTATCAACTGAGGTCAGGGAATCGTAAAAACCGTGGTAGTAAGTGGGGATTGCTCCTGATTTGCATAGACCTATAATGTCACCGTGCAGAGCCTTACTCAATGGTAGTGGTTTATTTATTTATTTAATCTTGATTGCACATAAAAAACTGCAGAAAGCGGACTTAACGCCACAAGGCATTCTCTACCAGTCAACCAGTAAGGATGTAGGAGCCTTAGGTAAGGCGATAAATCAAAAAAGTTACTTTAATGAATAACAAACAACTACTTAAAACCAACTTCATAAATAGAAAGAAGAAGACGAAGAAGAAAGAATAGAAAAAAAATTTGTTATATATACTTACATAACAAAGATTCAATATATAAAATAAATAAATAAATATTTTACATAGATGTATAAATATATAATTATATAAATACAACACATCAGATAGTGTGACATCTGGTTAAGAGTTTAAATAGTGCTCACTCACTAGTCTTTTGAATACTATTTTACTCTGAGCACGACGGATATTAAATGGAAGAGCATTCCAAAGGCGGATAGCACATAGAGTAAAGGAACTGGAGACAAACCAGAATGATGTGCGGGGGTTTGAAGAGTAAGGTTGTTACTGGAGCGAAGGTCACGGTGATGAGAGGCTCCATAGAAACCTAGATTTCAGGTATCCTGGGGATCGTGGATCCTTAAGGATGTTGGAAAGCATACAGACAACTTTAAGGTTCCTACGCTCACGGATAGGCAGCCATTTGAGTTGTCTTCTGTAGTGAGAAATGTTGTCGAACTTACGCAAACAGAAGATAAAACGAAAACAGCTGTTTAGCAAACGATCCAACTTATTCAGAAGAAGTTAATTAATGTCAGAGAAACAGACGTCGGCGTAGGAATATGAAACACGAGAGCCTGTACTAGTGCGATTTTAGTGCTGGATGGGAGAAAAAAAATCAGACTAAGTTCACCAATTTACGAGAGATCTCGTTCACTTGATCTTCCTAACTGAGAGAGCAGTGAATTACGAGACCTAGGAATTAGAATAAAACAGACGTCGGCGTAGGAATAGGAAACACGAGAGTCTGTACTGGCGCGATTTTAGTGCTGGATGGGAGAAAAAATTTCAGTCTATACAAGGACTGTAGCGCCGAGTTGACTGACCACTTTACGAGAGATCTCGTTCACTTGATCTTCCCAGCTGAGAGAGCAGTCAATAACGAGACCTAGGTAGACCCATTGAACACTAAACTAAGCACCGAGCTTAGCTTAGTGTTCAATGCCCGGCTTATAATATTTTCATGGATATATTAGTTCTCACCATCCGATTGCACCTATTCCTAGCGGTTTTAAAAGCATCCCAGTTAGAAACGGTTCGGCATCTTTTGAACGTACGAAAGTATTTTGCTGCGCCTGGTATTTTGTAATGGCCGTGCGTACACCAGTTGTAATTCAAGGCGCAGGAGGCCGACGTAGCTTGATGAGCTTTTTTGGTACATGCTAATAAAACAGATTCAAGACTAAACTGTTGAAGTACGCAACCATGTTGTCGACAGAATCAGCCTCAATAACAGGTGTCCAGTGCAAAGCGTACGTGTCACTATAAAGTTTTTCCACATCCAGTCTAGCGAAATTACGCATTTTTACGATAAGGGATTTAGGGTTAGGAGGCTTAGCCTTATAAGCTACAAAAATGAGGTGGAGAAGCCAGGAGCAGGTAATTGGCCATGTTGGACGACATAGGAAGATGAAGAAATTAAAATGTGATCGATCCAGAAGTCGTTAGAATATGGTGAGTTGGATCGAGTGGAAGAATTTAAAAGTTGGCTGACTCAACTATGGATCGATACTTGCGCGATTGTACAGAAACCTTTATAAGGTCGGTGTTGAAATCACCCATAATAATGTGGTGGGAATAGTTGGTAGCGAATAAGTTGAGAAGGGAATCGAAGTCAGGCTGAAATTCAACGGAAGGAGGGCAATAAAAAACTCCTAGGACAACCTTCATACCTTTTACATCAATCTCAAGGAAGAGATATTCCATTCAGCCGTGGCGGGAGGCAGAGGAGGCTAAAAGCTTTTGGGAAAAGCTGTGAAATAAGTAGATAGCCACCCCGCTAGCACTCTTGCCAATGCGATCATTGCGGATGAGATTGAAGCCTGGGAGATTATAAGATAAGGAGTTCAGACTCAAGAGTTCTCGGTTGTTCTGTGGCACTGGATGGTAACCAAACAATGCCACGTGCCGGGAGTCACCTGTTACGATGTATAATGCTATTACGCTCGTGCTGAGTGAGAACTCAGGTCTAGGCGTGTGAGGGAAAAGAATGGCAGTGCTCCCGCATCTTACAAGCTTTGAACTAATAAGCGATTACTCTTTTCTGTATTCCGTGGATTAGTCAGTAACGCTGTGGTCTGTGGTAACGCTGCACCATATCTTCCGCGAATAAAATGGTAATGCGCTATTACAATTATTTTGCCGATATGTATTTTCGCGAACATTATTATAATGGCTCTAGACATAAAAGTTACTAGGTGAACTTTATACTAACCGACTGCTTTAATTTTATTCGTCTACAAATAGATATGTAGTTCAGTAGGACTATATTTTGATTGACTACCTACAAGTAGGAGCATGCCGTATCTTCCCTTTTTGTTTTAATCTAAAGTCCCCACCCAGTTACCCGGCACTGCAAATGTTGCGAACAGGCAAGATCGAAAATTGAACGTCTTAGCTACTGCGCTCTATACTAATAAAGTAGATTTAGAAGAGATACATAGTACAAGTGGCTTGCGCTATGATTAAGAGGACAATAGTTATAATGATGGCGGATGGTGTCACGGGACAGATGCCAAGCGTCAGACAATGCCGGCTTCATTTAAGTGACGACCGAAGTGGCCGCGCTGCCAAACCAACTGGGGCTTGTCACCGGTTCGACTCTCAAAAGGGCATTGTTTTTTTTAATTTTTCAATCTATATTTAGGCTTTCGGTCATAAGTTGACAATCATGAAATACAAAGTGTGCGTGCAAGGGTGTTTTATATCATACATACATTTACATAAAATCACGACTATTATCCTCAAAAGGTTAGTTAGAGACTAGGCAATGAGGACAGCAAAAGCAGTCCTCTACCTTAGTCCACTTTTCAGCAAATAGCGACTGCAGATGTGCTTAGCGTGACAGGTGTTCTTTCACCGGTTTTAATCAGGTTTTAAAGAACGACTGATTGAAACATTTACAAAAAAAATTTTTGTACATTTTATTATTTCATCTTCATCCTTTCTCAGCACACTGCTGAGCATATGTCTCTCTTTACATACTTACATGTTCACGACTAAAATCCCCGAAGGGTTAGTCAGAGACATGGCAATGTAGACAGAAAAAGCAGTCCACGTTTCACCAAAATAACAACTGCACATGTGCTCAGCGCGACAGGTGGTGAGCCCATCGCCGCTATATGCTGTAGGATGTATGTGCAGTCTTTGGTCCATTAGTCGCCTTATACGAGATTCAAGGGAAGAGATGGGTCGGTAGTAGGGTTGCCACCCGTACTCTACAATAGAGTAATGTCCTCTTTTTCATGTGGGCGTACTTTATAATCTACGACACCAATTAAGTACGCTAAAGTACTCTATTTACGTAAAAGACAAATATTTGTCGCAAAGAGCAACAAAAAATACGTTTTTAAGGACAAACAAACAAATACTCTTTTTTTATGCTATACGTACTTTATATTTGTTTTAACAAAACGAAAAAATACTTTATTCGTCCTAAAAAAAGTGACAACCCTAGTGGGTAGTATGCTATTAATAGGCCTCCACCAGCATCACTTCTTATTTTTCTTCTCCTTATATTCTGAATCACGTTAGGTCGCAGAATTAGAAGACAGACACAGACATCGTCGAAACCGTTGGCACCGGCGGCCACGCCCAAAATAGAACTCAAAAGGAGACAATAGTCACCCCATCAAAGAATGCGACACACGAGTCCCGAGCAAAGAATAGATAATATAACAGCCCGTCAGAGGAGACAATCTCATAATATCACACGATGGTGATTAATTTACGACACACAAGTATAAATAATCGAGACGGTCGTGCGCGATGATAAATCATCATGCTTTGATGATAACGCTTACCGACATAATGAAAGTCGTTAGCTAAATTCAACGAGCTTAATGTACTATGCGAAATGAAATAAGGAAGGAGTGACATTTCCAACCTACTTGATGAGTTTTTAACAATTAATAAACTTCTTAGAAAGTAACCCAATAATGGTGAAGAAATAGGGTAGATGGATTTATCTGCTCTAAAATATCCAAACGCGGTAATTTCAATACATCTGTGGATTTTCCAACAATGATCTTTCATACAAACACAATTACGAAAATAACGAAAACAACCAGTCCAACCGGTAAAGCTTAAGCGAAGTTCTTAAGCGATGAGTCATGTTTTTTTATACAAGAACACCGGCAAATGACCCCACTCTACCTGATGTTACTGTGGAAGTGGAGTCAGGCGCAAGGACAACTGGTGCAGCGTAGGAGACGTAGCATCAGCCACTCTTACCCGCCGGCCCACGAAGTGCCTCTTTACGCCTCGTTTGAAGGACCCATTTCAAAAGAAGGACGGAAAACGTGTGCTGGTAGCCTATTCCATGTTTTGGAGATGCGACAAGAAACGAGTCACCAGTTTCTTTGTGCCCGATTGAATATTGAAGACGGTAAATCGGTGACTCTGGAGAGCTGCACGCGTTGGTACCTACTCCTATTAAGGAAGGAAGAATAAGGAGGATATGTATAAATATGTAAAAATCTGGACTAAAATAAAATAAATAAAGTACAACCTGCATACACTGTGCCACTGCAGGCATTCATCATTGAAATCAAGTCATCGCTACTTGATGGGCATTGGCTTGTGGCAGCAATTGTGGCACCGCATGACGCCGCACATAGTTCGACTTTCTCAACCGTGTCAACAGATGGCACCGCAAACGTATACCAACGACGTCTCCATACTACGACGGTAAAATAGTATGGGAAGA
The DNA here is from genome assembly GCA_963921215.1 of Scoparia ambigualis. NCBI lineage: Eukaryota > Metazoa > Arthropoda > Insecta > Lepidoptera > Crambidae > Scoparia > Scoparia ambigualis. The sequence continues at coordinate 20,504,355 of OY992526.1, forward strand.
CTGCATCGCGGTAGCGAAGAATTCACCATCTCCTTCGCTATATTAGCACCCTCAACTAACATCCGTTGGGCTTCGGTCCCCAAACTCGGAGGAAGATCTTCCCTTTGGCCTTTACGATGTGGCATTCATCCATTGACACCGTTGAGAAGATGTTTGCTTCGTGTCGAACTATGTGCGGGGCGTCATGCGTTAGGTGGCGCCGCGCCGCCAGTGCTTCGCTTCCCTTCCCTACAGGCTTGCCAAATGCAAGTTGGTCACAAACACAGCCCGGGTTGCATCGACCAATCCGAAAACACACTTTCCCCGACCAGGAAATTGAACCCTCCGGATATGGAGAGAAGTTGACCGTTTGACCTCGAGGCGTTCTAAAAGGAGTAGGAGGGCTAAAATAATAAAAATACAAACATACACCCTTAATTTTTATTCATCTAAAAAAAATTAAGGGTGAGTTCCACCCATGAAACTGAACAACTTTCCCAAAAAAACCTTTGTGCTAAAATGACAAAAAAATTTCGACCTCCCATACTATCGTCGTCAGCTGATCGGACAGATTTGTATGGGAGGTCAAAGTTTTTATGTTTCCGGAGGGGTACCCGAAGACCACAGCTTTACGTCTGTTACACATCCTTTGCTTCACTCACTCTCATAACATTCTTCATATTAATAATAATTTAAAAATATATAGAAAACCCTCGTAAATCACCTGTTCACAGTTTCACACACAAAAGCGCGTTAACACCGCGCGCCGCGCCGCAGTAGCGTGAGCCGTACAGCCCGTACATTCCCGTCACACAGCCGTACATTCCCGTCACAGTCGTACACCTACGGGCACTAATTACCGGTCCATTCGGGGCCATTACTCAACGCGAGTGTCGTTTGCGATATCGCACGCGCTCCAGTGAATTGGCGAATTAAATTTTGCACGCCGCTGTTGTGTGAGAGCGGTTACATGCGGACTAACACTACATGGCTAAACAGCAATACTCGACCGTATGGTGCAGAGAATAGAAAGATTTTTTGTAGAATACAATTAGATGTAGGCACAGGTCTCTATATTTGGAAATAATCGCTATAAGGCAATAAGCTAGCCAAATTGTATCTTTGTAACTTTATTAAGTTTTATGAACAATTTAAAAATAAATACTTTAAATGCTTGTTTTATGTTGTCTGTATTTTTGTGTGTGTATCCTACTTATATATATAATATTATAAACGCTAAAGTTTGTAAGTATGGATGGATGTTTGTTACCCTTTCACGTAAAAACTACTGAATGGATTTGGATAAAATTCGGCATACAGTTACTTTATAACCTGGATTAACACATATGATACTTTTTATCCTGATATTCCCACGGGAACGGAAACCACGCGGGTGAAACCGCGAGCGGCCGCTAGTGTGTAATAAAGCGTTCTATCTACCTATCTATCAATCCCTCAACTAGACAACAGCCTATGTCATTGAAATTATGTTATGGTTATTGGCTTAATTACCGCTTGCCAAATACTGGTAGGTGATCAGATCACAAACCCAAGCTATGGTTCAAAGACATTCGAAAGAGAGACTTTGCCCGAGCTGGGGCTAGAAATCCAGGCCTCTGGATAGCCGGCCCGAGCGATACGTCAATCGGCCACCGATACCAAAAATTGAGCTATAACTTATAAGCAGTGATAGGAATAGGCAGACCGTATTTACATAAAATTCTTGACGGGACATCACATGGAGCTGTTAATAACCACCAAATCTATGTATCAATGCAGTGGTTGGAAGTGCTTAAAACTACACTTCATTTATTTATAATAGTTTTTTTTTAAATATATCAACAACAATATAATTACAATATTGGTTAGTAGTATTTTAAAGCCTGTGTTAGGTTTATCTTCTAGATACTAATTAAAATTATATAAGTACAAGCGGCAGCTCGCGGTTTCAACCGCGTGGTTCTCGTTCCCGTGGGAATATCAGGATAAAAAGTATCTCCAGGTTATAAACTATCTGTATGGCGAATTTCATCCAAATCCATTCAGTAGTTTTTACGTGAAAGAGTAACAAACATCCATCCATACTTGCAAACTTTCGCGTTTATAATATTAGTAGGAAGTAGGATAAGTTAAAATTGTTCAAAGTATTGTATATTGTAAATAGTCTTAACAATTGGGGTGCTTGGTGGGTAAAACTCAAACGGCGTGCCTGGTGGGTCTGCTGTTTTTTAAATTAATACTATGGAAATATTTCAATTCATATTTTCTGTTATTTTAGTGATATATTTACAAAATAAAACCAAATATGAATTAAAAAGCTTCATTAACCAATTCAGTATAAAGATTTATTTTGAATTACAAATTCATCTAACTTTAGGTTATAAAAATAGCCCCGTGCCTGGTCGGGTTCCTCTGACCCAAACGCACTTAACAAAGGTGCTACTCCGACGCAAGTGCACTGAAGGTTGAAACGTTGAACGGGCGGTGGCAAAATTAGCTCTTGTCTATAATGCGAAGCTACTCTTAAGCACCACAAGCTTGGTTTCATATTTTAAAAAATATCGACAATTACTTATAGTGACGGGTCTGTCAGACCCACCAGGCACCTCAAGGGTTAAATCTAAGTATGTATGTACTTATGTTTAAACCCTTTCGACCACTGGTACTGAGTAAAATAAGAAATCCCGGAGTAATCAGGAAATACCGGTATCAAATTTGGTGGTATTACAGCTCCTTGTTATGTCCCGTCGAGAATTTTAGGTTAATACAGTCTGCCTATTCCTGTCACTGAGTTATGTTTTAATTTAATCTAGGCAATAGTTAAGTATATGATACAGACAAACTTCAAAGTTCATTATTTTGCTAATCAATAGACAAAATCTAATAATACATTTCTATGCTTGGAAGTAGATACATAGATGTTATTAAAACGTATGATGACTTATTAAAACTGTTATCACACAATATTGAAAAATGGAACGTGTAATCAACTAAATTCATTCAATTTAAAGTCCACTACGGAAAGTTTGTAATCGCAAAAGCATTGCTAAAAAATTACACGTTATATTTATAATAACTATTAAATAAGTCATAACAAAATCTCCGTATTTTCCTTAAACATAGGAAGTTGATAAGAAATAAACTTTAATGTCTGCATAAGACACGGTCAAGAGTGAATATTTCTCGATATATCCGTATCGTAGACAATAAGCCGTTTATTACCTGTAACAGATATGGGCATGATTTAGTTTATCTGTGATAAATAAAAGATTTCAAGTTAACAAAAAATAAATAAATAAGGAAATAGTACCAAACCGTAACACAATAGATAAGATTATAAGCACCATTTACAACATACAATCTTCATTGTATTAATATACAGCAGCAGTTAGTCGAATTGGTATAAAAATCTACATCAGAACATATTTCGTTTGGAAAGCCTATCCTATAAATGCAATATAAACGTAACATTCGACAGTGTTCAACTTTCGATATCCCTGATATTATCATACAATAATTTAATTTCCGCAGAGAACGGCACGTCCGGTCGCGACGCGTATCGGCGCACTACTGACATTCGCAGGCGGAAATTTAAAAGTTTTGTAACATTCGATATGTAGGTAGGTAGCGGCGGCCTTACCATGTGTTCACTGTGAAATTAAACACATTTTACGAATTTACTCGCATTCTTTTACATAATATTTGATCAAAGACACTTTCTCCAGACCACGGACATTGTAAACGATATGAAACAACTGGAAAACAGAAACCATCACTAAAAACACTTCAAAAATTAAAATGTTCTACTAAGTGTAACATTTCATACGCCACGAAGCTGCTATACTCGTATTAGCATCTAACTTAACTGCTAGTAAGTATATTTTATAACTATTGGGCGCTCTGTCCATTATATAAGTAATTCACACTAGAAAACTGTCTTTATTTTTCTTTCAAAAATAAAGAGCAAAGAACGAAATCAAGTGACTAGCGAGGTGCAGCATGTGTTAACCCTTAGTAGGGCTGTAAACAGTCATATCTTCAGCGAAATTTCCTTTGGGAACTCCTAGATGCAAGAGAAATACGAATTTGTATTATTTTAAATTGAAATAAAATTCCTACGAGTTCGTACTAAATCTGTAACGAATTTTGATGGTTACTTTCCTGTGTTCTCGAACTCAATCCTATTTTTCTTCTTTTTGAGGAGTGGCGATAGTTTCATAATCGGAAACCTGTGGCTGGGCTCTGTCTATCTTTGTAATTGCTAAAATTACATTTGCATGTTAATCTAAAGCTGAACAGATATTTAGCCACATCAGAAAATGTTTCCCAAAACATCATTGCACAGCTTATTTATAGCAAATAAACCATTTGTATTTGGTTGGGTTAGGGACCTGGCATGATCGTTCGCCTTCTACCTTCTCGAGTAAGGTCACAGTCTCACTTATACAGAAATCTAAAAGCTACCACCACGAAGTATCTTTGGATGGCTATAGGATAGTAGCAAAATAATAGTAGCAGAAAGAACCAAACTTTCCATCGAAGTCCATAAAACTCCAGAACACGATTAATGTCATCAACCTAATGACAACGGCATTTGGTCCATTTCAACTAAGCCTATCTTGTTCCCCATTCTAACTGCAAACAAGAGGAGAGGTGTTCGCATTATTTATTTATTCATTGGCTCAATTCCCCAACGGAATTACTGTAGCCGAAAAACGGCGCTCTCAAGATTCATGCGGCCGATGAAATATTGCTGGACGGGTAATGACGGAGCGAATGGCTCCATACAGTTGCTACAATGATTTATGGTTGATTTTAAGATAGTCTTCTTTCTGCTAAATGTTAGGTTAATGACTAAGAGAGTAATAAAATTGCGTAGTTAAAATGTAAGTATATAAATTTTATGCCTTAAATAACGGCTTCGGGGCAGAATGGCAAGGGGTTCCACCTGATGGTTGATAATCATTGCAATCTGTTGACGTTTTAAACATAACAAGTACGAGTAGAGCCACAGTAAAAGATCTTAGAATATGAAATGGTGTATTATGAAATCAGGCTATACGTTACCCGTGAGTCGAGGTGTTTAGATTTTTAACCGCCTCCGTGGTCTAGTGGCTAAGCCACCGGTTTCAGACCCAGAGGTCCCGGGTTCGATTCCCAGCGGGGGGTACATCTTTGTGTGCTCGGTTTGGTTGGTGGTAGGGCTGTTAAGTCCTACCACCACAAAAAGTGGCTAGCTACCACCATCTTATCTAAGTCTGTCGCCATAACAACGATGTTTATAGCAAAGTTGTGTTCCGACAGTAAGAGATAATATAGCCAGTTTCTCAGTGGTTGAGGATTCCGGGTGAAGCGCGCTTCCACCTTCGGCCTTATCGTCACTTACCATCAGGTGAGATGAAGGCCAAGCGCTTACCCATTACCCGTAAAAAAAAAAATATCTAGTAAACACTTTATCCTGTTTAGATAACAGTCTCAAATCTTGGGTTCACGTCTTATCTGTCGTTATGAGAACAATTTTCGTAGCATATCTGTGATGTATCTGTTAAGAGATATACAAGTTAAGAATTATATGTGGAGTCCATCTTAGACCTTAATGTCACTTACCCTCAGGTGGTATAAAAGAAAATTTGTAGCCCGATGTTGTGTAAAAATAAATTCTAGTGATATCTCCCTAGGGTGCAGTGGCATATGGCCTTTACAGACATTCCCGATTGTAAATAAGGATCAACAGCAGTGATAAACTGCGCGATATATACCCACAGTTCGACGGATCTGTGCGCATTGCACACTTCAAGGGGGCTATAATAAGATCGCTAGTTTATTTACATTCCAACTAACGTTTTAATCATGCCAAACGATGGAGCGATTGAGCAGTGCTAGATCGTATTTTAATATTGCGGCGTAGCGCTGGCGCCATATACTTTTAACTAATGTAACTATTTACTCATTAAAGCGTACAGACACGACCACCAATATGTATACACTTTGAGACTCTTATTCTATTGTTTTAAGAGTTACAATTGTATAAATATTTTTCTTCATGACTGTACATAATATTACAGACAAGACACACTAGAAGCATCCAGATAACTGCTTACATTTTCCTACGCATGAGAACGAAGTTGAACTATTCTAAGTGCTTATCCAGGCAGTTCACAGAAATCAGTTTTCATTAAGATAAACTTCCCGCATAATTCTATCCTAATCATTTTCATATAGACAAGACTATAAAAGAGTTAAAATGTTTCCAAATACGTCTAGACGGTGAATGTCGCCGAAATCCTTAAAGAACATCTAGATTAGAGATTTCTTTGCAAGTAACTACTACTAAATAAATAAACGACAACTAACTAAATAAACGACAAAATGTTCAGATCAAGCGTAAAAAATCTGAAAACTCCCAACTTGTTATCAAATAAAACATCTTAAACACGAGTACGAATCAACAAAGTTCACAGAACGCTATACGACTCAACATTTCGAAGAAATAAATTGTAAGACGATTAACAAATGCCTCCAATAACAGTGCTACGAACGATCGTACAACGTATTTTACAAGTGTAATAGCAAATTTAAACGGAGCTCACGAATTGGGATGAGACATAAAGGAGGACTATTGAGAAACGCAAAATACGATAAGAGTCACGGCTCAACGAAATCTGGTTATGACGATCTGGCAACCGTCCAACGAAAGGCAAGTTTAATATTGTGGACGCGTGTTACCAGACATAGGAGCGTATAACGATTGCAATAAAGTTGAATATCGATCAGTGGCTGACAGACAGGGCAGAGTTATTGGTGTTTGATAGCTTTCGGGACATATTCGATATAGTGACGTGACAGAAGCGATATGAGAACGATATAGACGACGTACAAGACTATATTTATGAATAATATTTGAGGAAGCGCACATTCTTCGTGCAAGATTTATAATGACATCATATTCTTAACTAATATATTAATTTTATATGTGGGAAGAACTAATAAATCATAATTGTTGAAACGGTGTCATAAAAATGTCTGAATACTCTGCCAAACATTGAGACGTTATTCATTTAATAACGATTTGGTTCGGTTTATTTTAAGTAGGTTGACTTGGCTTTGAATTTTGTAAATTTTAAATAATTTCTTTATATTGGAGTTCATATGTGATGTCATTGTTGTACATCGCTGTTTGTATGCCGGACGAAATGAATATAAAATACATCTTGGCAATTGATATTAATATTAAAAATAATTTTGCTGTCCTCATTGCCTAGACTCTGACTAATCCTTAGGGGAAAATAATCGTGATTATGACGATTACGATATGTATGAATTTATATCGGAGACGCTTTCGTTATATCCTAAATCGACGAGCATATACAATCGAACCAAAAGCATGTTCGAAGAACAAAAACGAGACAGAGACAGGTACGCATCGTATAGTAACTATTAACTTTAAACAATCTGCCCCCGATAAGGGCGGGGAGGCCCAACAACTGGAATTGGGCCCATTAACGATACGTCACGCTCACGGCCGTATTTACCTTAGCAAGTTAAATTAGAACCCACCCGAGATCGTAACTCGTTGTTTAACTAGAACTCCCCTCAACTGGATGGAGGCTGTAAAATTTAATACAGAGATGTTGTTATGCCAATTTGAAACTAGCATTTGCGACGGCCAATTAAGTTACGGCCCGCAACTGTTAATGAATTGGGAGACGATACGGAAACTTAGTTGTTAACAAAGCTATAGCTTTGTTAACAACTACTGTTTATACTCTAGATATAGTCTCTGATTATTATACAGAAGAAAAACCTGCTAGGTTATGAAATTCTCCAAACACTACAACAGAATAAATTTTATTATTTTTAATGACTAGCACCGTAACCCGTGACGTGACAAATTTAAAAAAAAAATTTCAAACTATCTTTGTCCCGACAATAACAAACAAAAAAAAAGAATGCGGACATATATTCGCGGCAATTGATTTTATTTTACATATAGGTATAAAAGACTTGAGATATTTTTTTTGGAAATGTCTGTAAAGTATGAATTAATTTTAAGACAGTAAGTTTGATATTTAAGTGTACTACCCTAAAGAGTATTATATTATAATACACCAATATAAAACACCAATTTCATTCAAAATTTTCCTGTTCTTCGGAAGGCTAGTTAAGCCGTTGGTCCCGGCTGCTATCGGAAGATTGCAGTCATAAAAAAAACCGGCTAAGTGCGAGTCGGACTCGCCCATGAAGGGTTCCGTAGCAGCAAGTAACTTCATATAAAATATCTTGTAGTTCGTTGTAACTTTGATCGATGTTTTAATAATAGTGTATTTTTTTAGTATGTGGAACCCCCAAAATTTATTGTTTTTTTTTCTATTTTTGTGTGAAAATCTTTATGCGGTTCACAGAATACATCTACTTACTAAGTTTCAACAGTCTAGTTCTTATAGTTTCGGAAAAAAGTGGCTGTGACAGACAGACGGATAGACAGACATGACGAATCCATAATAAGGGTTCCGTTTTTTGCCATTTGGCTACGGAACCCTAACAAGCCATCGACGGTCTTAACAGGATACAGGGACTTTTAAAACTGAAGCCAGGTTCACTTAGCTTTAGATCACTCGATGAGTGGTAACGTTTATGAAAACACTTAATTTACCAGCATTCCTTAGAAACCATGTTTAAAGTAAACATTCATGAATTTGCTCCTTAAAGTTTTAAGATTATAATTATTAACGTCATTTGATGTATCGTTGACATAAGTCCAATCCCATTTCCCATAGATTAATTATTCGAATCTACAAGTAATTATACGACTTGTCTAGGCCTTTAGTGCAGTTAAAAGAAGTCAACTGTAGGACAACTGGAAAATTAGAGGCCTTTGCCCAACATTTTTTAGTACATGATCTCATACCTCTTGCACATCGTCGTCATACTAGGACACGCCTAAAAAAAAAATACATATATGATTTGATTAAAAATTTATTTATAAACCATTTTTATTAATATTCATGTGCTCATATCTATAAACAGTTATATTACAATGCAATTAATTGAAATACCTAAAAGGCTTAACAACAATCACATGACGTTTGATAGCAAAGTGACAAACAAAAAACAATCTATCAAAATCGCGACCATAAAAACGGCCCAGATAACGAACGGTTGGCTGGTACAACAATTTGTGTAACGCATAAATATATTTAGCAACATTGTGAAAAAGACGTACTCTTCGCAGGGGACCTTTTTATTTGGCATATGAGGTATTCCACTTACGGCACCCACCAATATTTTGAACAGGTACCATTCGTGATTTAACATTTTATTATCTTTTGTACGGTCTCACCACACCGTCACAGTATAAATATGAGCTAAAGCAGTAAGGAAGCTACGTACAAACGCTCGAAACGACACACGCCCACAGACGCATGTCTTTACAGGGCCCCTAAGCCAGCGTTGCCAGACGTGCGATAATTATCGTAGATCCACGATAATTTCGAGGGGCATGCGATAAAAAATAATAATTAAGTATCGCACGATAATTTGTATAATTCGTCGACTTTCCACGATATTTTTTGTCAGTTCTACGATAATTTTGTGACAAACCTGGTTTAGCATCATTCATTCAGTCACAGTTTGGAAATAACGAAATTTAAGTACCACAGTCAGTGCTTTTTCTAGGCGATGAGCTTTTTTTTTTTTTATAGCTCGTGACGTTGGATGTTACCATATTTGGAGTGCCCAGTCGTATAAATTCTGTCTTTTTGAATGCGATAAAAACACGATCATTTTGCTGTAAATCTAGGATAGTTTTGACCTACGGATCTGGCAACACTGCCCTAAGCGGACATCGCAGTGCTCTCAGTAGCGCGTCGAGAACGAGTGTTCACTGATGTGTAATTGTGAAATGCGTGCGCTGTGCGCGCGATTTTTAAAAATGCCACTAGTGTATTGTGTAGTATACGGCTGCTTGAACACGGCTTCTTCAAAACAGGGGCTTTCATTTTTTAAACTTTCTGCTGATGTTGAAAGGTAAGAATGACTTATTATTACTAAATAAAAAGCTTTTTCTTTTAAATAAATCGTTTGGTTGTTTAGGGATATTTGCCGTACTTACTTAAGTACCTATAGTTTTTGAGCGCGCGTTATTTTAATGGTGAAAAATAATAAAAATTGATACTACGAAACTTCTTCGTTAATAAACTTTGCTTTGAAAATTGATATCTGAGGATCTGTGTGGTTTCTGACAATGAATCCGTTATTAGAATGAGAAAAAGTAGCCGCCAAATTGAACTTTTTAGTTATTCAACCGATTGCTTTTAAAATCGATATCAGGTGATCAGTGTGGTTTCTGACAATGAATCCGATAATAGAATGAGGAAAGTAGCCGCCATCTTTAACTTATTAGTTATTCAACCGATTGCTTTGAAAATCGATATCTAGGGATCTGTGTGGTTTCTGACAACGACTGCGTTATTAGTATGAGACAAAATAGCCTCCATCTTGAACTTTTTAGTTATTCGACCGATTGCTTTAAAAATCGATATCAGGGGATCTGTGGGGTACCCGACAATGAATCCGAAATGAATTATGAAAATAATGAAATAGAATGAGAAAAGTAGCCGCCATCTATAAAATATTAGTTTTAAATTAAACAAAATTAAAAGTGACAACCCTTATGCTTTGCTAGATAGCTCAAAAAAAGCGCTAACTAGCTGAGATACAGCGTTAATAAACAAAAACTTTTTCAGTTTTACAAAAATAAGAAGACAACCCTAACGCTCAATTGGCGCGTAGGTATATAAAACAAGAAAAAGGCCGAGCTTCCGTACTGCTTTAGCTTATATTTATACTGTGACACCGTGTACACATTTGCTGACTTCGCGATCCACTTCTGCTGCTACGCAAAAACGCTTTTGCACACTGTGCTTACACTGAACGGTCGGGCAAAGAGTAACCTACCTATAACTTAACTAACTGTGACGTGTGAGTTTATAATAAAACATACTGCTTAAACTTCGGTAATTATTTGCCTGCGTGCTGCAACTACATCTAACATCATCTCAAGAAGTACGTAGTCATACCACAGATTAAAGAAGAGTTACCAGATACTTCACTCAGTAGAAAATTACCAATACCTACTGCTTTATTAGCCTACTAATATTTAACATACCGCGCGATCCCACAGCAATCGTAGTCGATAAAATTAAATTAACATAAATAACTATTTGTGTCTATTTTACTGAGAACTGTGAATATGTTCTGACTATAGATGGTAGTTTAAAATTGTATCGTTTATAAAATATATTTTTATATAAATTGGTGCTGACATCATCATCAAAAGAAAATAGAGATCAGTGTGTAGGTAAAATAAAAAACTACTACTGCACAACAGACCCATCTACTGCATATAAGGCACCAGACACGCGTAGAAACGAATGGAACAATTAAAATTGAACAACGTGCATGCGCTTCGCTTGCGAAAACCGCACTGAATTTGGTCTGCAAACGGGCCGATACCGTTTGGCCGGGCGGTAGGTAATTATAGTGCGCAAGTATAGGCACATTCTCATTTACCACGTTTTTCGGATATTCCTTTGAAAAAGTCATACTTTCATTAAGAAGAGCATTATAAGTTTGCTACTGTTCGATACCTAAACACTTTTTACATATGGTCAAACTTTAAATGTATTGATTATGTAAACATATTTCTGTAAAATACCTGTCAAACAAGCATTTTCTCAAATACATGGCGTGGGACTTTCTATCTTCGTGACAAAAAGTATCTCTGAGATACCGAATCTCCAATGTAAATGATTCGTAAGGTTTGTTTCTCGTGAGTAATGATTTTTAGTATCTTATCCTATGTTTTGTACATAAAAAACCACAACGGTTTTGTTTTAAATCCGTTATTAGTACGTGAGCCAACAAGTTATCTCAGATTTTGTTGCGCTTACTCAGATCGCTTGTATTCGTAAACGGTGAGTGCTACCTTCCTCCCTTCCCCGCACATCGGTAGGGCCAGTGCCGTCGCTGACATCTTGTGGGAAGGACGCGCTGCTCGATGTTTGGTGTTTGCTCACGAAGGTTAGTACTATTACAGCCACGTATTTTTTCGGTGCAACTCTCAAATACATGGTATCGTTTTACCAACTTTATAACTATGGTAATGGTTTCTATATTTTTATGTTAATTGCTTTTGCTATCCCATAAATAATGAGCAATATATATTTATTTCTTATTTGTTAGTTTTTTCTTAAACTGTAAAATAAGTCTTTGTCCTCAAATACCTGGCCTCATACGTGGCTGCCGTGGCATTTGCATGCCATGTTTATGAGAAGATACTCATGTTTTTGAGAGAATCATGTAATGTGGGAGTCCACTGTTGGGATTGGGTTAAATATCTTAAAAATTCGTATAAGGTGTTCGAACGAACCATCTGAAAGAGGTAAAATTCCTCGGGGCAAGATCATTTTCGATTCTCACACTTATTATTAAATGTTTGTTATTTTTTTATAATAATTAAAAACATGACTTCTTTAGGCTAGTTTTAAGACCAATTAATATGAGACTGATTATTTTAAAATTGTGATTAGGGTATAATTTAATGATATACCGAAAACTTCCTGTGATCAAAATAAGAACTTAAAATTATTTAATTTTTTATTTCATATCTTTTCCTACCTAACTTGTATAAGTATTTCACATTATATTATTACCTTCAATAATATTTTATAAATTCATAGTGCTTTAGTAACTAGTTTACGAATTTAAATAATTATAATTAAATATGATATAGCTTAATGCCAAATACTTTGCTCTCTGCTATCACTCAATTCGCTGTAGCAGCAGCTGTAAGTTTTGTATACTGTAACTGGTTTCAGTAAATTAATTATTTAAGCATTTTTTTGCCAAAACAACTCTCTGACAATCTTTAAACCCTAGTTTGAGTCACAAATACTTGCAAAAAATAAAGGGATTCAGTTTTATCAATTTTAGGCAGTAATATTACGGTACATTTAGCTAAATACGCAATTGTATTTTATGATCCTATATAGTAGTATATTACTGTTTTTTAGATTATTAATTACAAATAGACATAATTAACGAAAAAGTATGAGTCACGTTATTTGAAAAACGATACTCTCACATACATGGATACAAATAGTGGGACTCAAATAACTCCGAAACTACTGGTTAAAAAACTGGGCCTTGGCATTCATTATGTTTCAAATTGAGTAATCTTTCATGTGCCATGGTTATTTTTGCTAAATACTTAAAATAAAAATTTACACGTTTCTGAGAAGAGAACACTTTCCTAGGAGAATTACCCATAGAGTGACGGAGGCCTGGTCATACGGGCTCGTACATCCTTTCTGATTACATTCTAATTATTTTAAAACTTTGTTAATGAGAATTGGTTTTAATTGATCTTTGGATAACGGTAACAGTACCACTAAAACTTTTATAAACACTTCACATAAAAGTTCAATAAAACTAAATTTCAAGTTAATAATCGACAATAATTGTTTTACATAGACCAGGGGGGCGATCACGATAAATAATCTTAAACTAAACCACACTGAACCGCAGTCGTTCTGCCGACTTCGTATAGCGCCATCGCGTGTGTCAAACGCGATAGCACTATAAGAAGTAGGTCTCTAACGGCTGTGGTTCAGTTGTGGTTTGGTTGAGATTATTTCGCGTGATCAAACCCCTGTTAAAGCACAAAGATAATATTTTAAGGCTGATTATAATTTACAATTGATCAAGGTTTCAGTAACTTTCAAAACACACTGTTTAAAATCACTAAGAGAGAAGTGGCAACCGGTACTAAGCATTAAGATATGACATTCAATATTTAAACAAAGTCAAAACGGAAAATATATATCACTTAAGATTAAGTTATCAATAATGAGTACAAATTAATAAATAAAAAATAAGTTAACAATAATGAAAAGATACGAATTGATTACATGCATGTCATAAAGCAAACCAAGCCACACGCTCTATTGACACGTTTGAATTTGTGAAGGTTTGTTGAGGTTTGCCAAGCGTCTGGACGCGGCATTAAGATATGACATTCTTTATTACAAAGTCAAAACGGAAAATATATATCAGTTAAGTTTAAGTAGTCAATAATGAGAACGAATTTATAAATAAAAAATAAGTTAAGAAAAATGAAAAGATACGAATTGATTACATGCATGTCATAATGACATTGATAAAAATGATCGGTATTAAAATTTATTATTATTTTACGAATATCCCAACGGTTTAGAACAGGATGTTTGCATTCAATTTTATTAAAAAAACTGTAAAGAGATCATCTCACATCATATCACAAACCCTGGGTGTTCAAATTCAGGAGCCTTAAGAACTAACTAAGAAATTATACAAAAAAACAAACTTTTACCATGCATTTTTCAAAGATTTGAAAATACATCTTGCTTAATTTTCAACAAATCATTATTTACAAAAACATTACACACCGCAGAAACGTTTCCACGAGCATACATTCAATAATAAATAAATAAAAATAAAAAATAATATTAATTAATAATCAGTTTTTAACTAGGGATGCCAACCATACATATTATATTTTACCTATGTATTGCACTATTTTCCCGGTTTTCTTTGAGAATTTTGCAAGACATAAGTTACAGTACTTAAATGATTTATTTTTACAACCGTTAGGGGCTCAGGCGCAGAACGTCCACTTCGCAAAATGTCTACTGGTTATTTTTGTTTCTGGCTTTTATTTCTCTGCTAGCAAGCAAAGATAAAAGTGGGTGTTTTGAGAAAAAGACTTTCTGCGAAATTGACGTTTTGCGAAATAGCCATTCTTAGAAATGGAGATTTTGAGAAAGAGACATTCTGCGAAGTGGACATTTTGAGAAAGAGACGTACAGCGAAGTGGACATTTTGAGAAAGAGACATACTGCGAAATGGACCTTTTGTGACCAGTAGACATTTTGCGAAGTGGACGTTCTGCGCCTGAGCCCCGTTAGGTTGTTGCTAAAATAAAACTTCAAGAAATTCCGTGGTCACCACACGCACCTCACGCACGACTTGTTAAAAGGTAGGAAGTAGACATTGGAAGAAACACTGGGCTTGAAGCTTAGCTTAGGGGTACGCTTTAGCTCGTTCGGAGAAATACATATAGGTACTTACTTCCCATAAACACTATACACTATATTTCGATCGGACCTTACAATTCGTTTGTCAATAGGCTAATCTTGACTATCCCAGGTTTGATATACCTATAAACTTATCTTAAGCAATCAATCAATCAATTAATACTTAAAATTGGCAGCTCCATCTAGGAAAACATTAGCACCGTTTATGTTAGGACAAACACCGCTCGCCACGAAAGCGATCATCTTCGCAACCTCCTCTGGCGGCATGCTTACAGCGTTAATCCTAACACCAGAGCCCGCAACGTCCACCGCAGCCGCTTGCGTGAACCTTTCCAGGGCCGCATTCATAATAGTGTAGCTCAAGAACCCTTGCCTGGCCAATTTCTGAGCTGCTCTCAAATTCACAACATTGCCCTTAGTCTTCACTAGGTGAGGTAACGCCAGATGTGTCAGCTTAAACGGCGCCCGAAGGTTGCACATAAACAGATCATCGAAGCAATCAATAGTTTCATCAAACAGTGAACTTATCAACATTTTTCCCGCACAGTTTATGAGAACGTCGATTTTGCCGAAAGTGCCCACCGTTCTGGTGACGACCTCTTCACAGCTACCTTCTTGCGTTAAGTCTACTTTTACTGTTAGTGGTATAATCCCTTTGGCTGCTGCAGAAAATTCTGCTACTTGTTTAAGTCTCTCTTCGTCTCGTCCAACTAGACTTAGGACTGCGTTGCGAGAAGCCAATAGCTTTGCAGTAGTCGCTCCTATTCCTGAGCTCGCGCCGGTAACAATTACCACTTTACCAGTAAAATCCATGACGTGATTCTCGTATCAGAGGTCTTTGGCTACTGACGTACTCGCGACTTCGTTGGCGATAGGCGCGCCGTTATCAGTCTTTAAACCCGTATTATGTAGGTTTTACTTGTTATCTAATACTACAGTTTTATCGCTATATAAATATTTGTATATCAGCATAGTGGGGTCAAGAGGGTCAGAGGTTCCGGATCGATTTCCAGCGGAGAGTACATCTTTGTGTACTTGGTTCGGTTGGTGGTATGGCTTATCCGCCTGGGTAGCTACCACCATCCTATCTAAAGTCTGGCGCTAAAACAACAATATTAATAGCATTGTTGTGTTCCGACAGTTTGGAGATAAGATATCCAGTTCCTCAGTGGATGAGGATTCCGGCTGAAGCGCGCTTCCACCTTCGGCCTTATCGTCACTTACCATCAGGTGAGATGAAAGCCAAGCGCTTACCTGCAGTGGATAAAAAAGACCTGTCTAGGACCTGTCTTAAATTTATCTAGACAAGTGGCAACCCCTCCCTATTAGCGTTGTCAATAGTAAATTATATTGACAAGTTTACAAATACGTGGCGAATAGTCACTATTTTCGATAGCTAACACAGAATATATGGAACAAATACTTAAATATAGAAAAACGTATTAAAATTACCAACGTCATTTGACGTATCGTTGACATAAGTCAATCCTATACAATAATCATTCGATTCTACAAGTGTTTATGCCACTAGTGTAGGCCCTCAGTCAAAAGAAGTCAATTATTGTAGGACATGATCCTAAAAATTTCCAATACACGCCCTCATGACTCTTACTCTACTAGGACACTCCTCACAACAGAAACATTACTCATTATAAATCAATTAAAAAATTATTTAATTTTTATCAAAATTGACGTATCAGCGTATGACATATCTATTAACAGTTACATTACAATTGCAATTAATTGAAATACTTAAAAAAAAGGCTTGGCAACAATCACATGACGTTTGATAACAAAGTGACAAACATCTAACAAAATCACGACAATAAAAACGGCCAGATAACGAACGGCTGGCACAACAATTTGTGTAACGCAAAAATATATTTAGCAACATTGTGAAAAAGACGTACTCTTCGCAGGGGGACCTGTTTCTCTGACACATGAGGTATTCCACTTACGGCACCCACCAATATTTTCTACAGGTGCCATTCGTGATTTAACATAATCCTTTGTACGGTTTCCCCACCGTACACATTTTGCTGACTTCGCGATCCACTTCTGCTGCTACGCAAAAACGCTTGTATACTGTACTTGCACTGAACGGTCGGGTAAAGAAAAGAGTCACCTATAAAAACTTAACTATAACTGTGACGTGTAAGTTTATAAAAAACATACTGTTTAAACTTTGGTAATTTATTCACCTGCGTGCTGCAACTACATCTAATATCACTTATTATACACTTAACTTTAAAGTTAAATAAAACTAAATTTAAAGTTATTAATTGACAATTGTTTTACATAGACCTATTAAAACACAAAGATAACATTTTAAGGCTGATAATAATGTACAATTGCCGTCAAGGTTTCAGTAACTTTCAAAACACACTGTTGAAAATCACTAAGAGAGAAGTGGCAACCAGTACTAAGTATTAAGATATGACATTCAATATTTAAACAAAGTCAAAACGGAAAATATATATCAGATAAGATTAAGTAATCAATAATGAGAGTAGGTAGTTATTGGGCATTCTACCCCACCTTCATTCGTTCGGGCTCGTGCCGAGCCCTCACTCACTGCGGTGGGGTAGAATACCCAATAACTCATATTGGTGATCCCTTTCTTATATACAGGACTGTTTAAATATTGTAGAAATATACTTTAAGCTCATTTTATTGAAACACACTAAACACTGCGGTCGGTTTCATACTTTGTAATGAAATTTGTGAAACAAAAGGAATCATTAAAATTAGAGTGTATATGTCCTCCGGTTTCAAATAAGCCAAAGCGTCATGGTAATTTATTACCAAACACTATACGTTGTATTGTTTGTGGTCCATCAAACTGTGGGAAGACCAACTTAGTTATAAGTTTGCTATTACATGAAGATGGTCCACGCTTTCGTAACCTTTACGTGTATTCAAAATCTTTATATCAACCTAAATACATATACCTAGAAAAGGTGTTGGGTATGGTTGCAGGCACATCTTATAACAAATACAGTAATAACAACGACATTTTGAGTCCACACGAAGCTATGCCAAATTCAATTATTTTATTCGACGATGTTGCTTGTGAAAATCAAAATAATATTAGAGATTATTTTGCGATGGGGCGTCACCAGAACATTGATTGTTTCTATATTAACCAAACTTATACCAAAATACCGAAGCAACTGGTAAGGGACAATTCTAACCTAATAATATTATTTAAACAAGACGATATTAACTTAAAACATGTTTATGATGAACATGTAGGGTCAGACATGACATGGTCTCAATTCCGTAAAATGTGCTCAACTGTTTGGAATAAACCTTTCAGTTATCTTGTAATCAATAAGGACTGCGTACGAAATAATGGATGTTACAGAATGGCTTTTGATACATTTATTGTGCCAGATTAAAATACATAAATGGCTGTTGTACTGATATTGCACCACTTTCATTCATGATTTGGAACCGAGTGGAATCCTACTAAAATGGAAAGAGATCTTAAACAAAAAATTGTAAAATCTGCAAAGGCTGTAAAAAGAAAGGTTAAAATGATAAAGGATTTAAAAAATACAAGTGACATGACCTTGAAAACAATATTGAAACCCATCGTTGAACCGCTTAACCTGTTAGCAAACAAAAACAATGAGCAGCATCATGAAGAAGGTTTGAATAATGAAATTGTTCCAAAAAAAAGTAAAAGTAATGAAAGCGAGGCATTACACTATTCTAGCGATGATTTTAATGAAATTAGCACTGAAGAAGAAGATGATACTGATAATGAATTGTATCAAAAATCTAACAAAACCCTAAGTGTACCTTGTGATGAACACAATGTAAGCGAAGGATCGTTTAAATCTCTTCAGTCATCACCCAACGATAAAAATCAATCGCTGTCATGGTCTACATCATCTGAAGTAATGAAAGACGTACCTTATGGGATTAAAAACGATCGAGGAAAACTGATGCTTGGAAAAAATCGCGTTTACGACGATGGTGACATTTTGAAAATTGGGAACCAAAGCTTTAAGAAAACTCCTGGCTTAAAAGAATTATTGTACAAAAAGAAACCTAATTTAGATGTTATCACAGACAATGACTTACAAAATTACAAAATGCTACTAATCGATACCAATGCACACAGACGTAATTTTGATCCATCAAAACAATTAATTAGCAACAAAGGATTTAAATACATGAATATTATTAAGCCAATGTTTAAATTCTCACGAAATGCAGCTACTAGTCTCGAAAGTCTTTCACAGGGAAAAGGTATTAAGCTTTTAAAAAAAGTTATGAAAGACACTGATTATGTTTATTGGGATGATCCAAATGAGCTAGTTGACCGGTTAAAACTATTATTTGCATCACGAAATGCAGGTAACACTGGTTTGGATAATGAAGTTATTGCAATAATCGAAGAGCTTTATGAAGCTGGCATCATTAACAAAAAAAAAAATATAAGTAGCATGCAACTTTAAATTTCAGCAGTTGAATTACAGTACACAGCGTATAAACACGGTAATGAATTTAGACAAATTTGGCCATCACGTTCACAAGCGTTTACGACTAACAGAATACATTGATACTTTGAATGATGCGTTAAAAAAATCAGAAACGGGTCATTACGATTTGAAATCTTCAAAATTGAAAGGTCTGACGTCACCAGAGAAGGACGATGAAGCCGTAAATAAAGCATATATGGATAAAACTGTTCAAGAGCTCAGAAATGAAATAAATAAGGTTCATAGTCTTGTTCAAGTCTACATAAAGAACTTAGAAACAGCAAGTTCAGAACGTTTGTTTACTACGTTTTATACAAAGTCTGAAATAGATTACATGATTAAGACAAAACAAAGTAAAAATGAGTAAAAAGGATATAGTCGACGAACTCCACAGAGCGGCAAGAAAGAATTTTAGTCGTCGATGTACAATAATAAAAGGAATAGATGATTTATGGCAAGCTGATCTTATAGATTTCCAAAAATATTCACATTTCAATAAAGGATACAAGTACATTTTAGTAGTAATTGATGCATTGTCAAAGTATGTGTGGGTGTATCCTCTGAAATCAAAAGCGATGAATTGTGTTTCGAATGCAATGCAAAATATATTAACTAATTCATCTCGAAAACCTAAAAATTTACAAACAGATCAAGGCAAAGAGTTTTACAATGTTATCTTTGAACAATTAATGAGAAATTATAATATTAATCACTATTCCAGTTATTCTACAAAAAAAGCATCTATAGTAGAACGAGTAATAAGGACATTGAAATGTAACATTTACAAACTATTCAGTTTATGTGGTCGATATCAATGGATTGAAAAAAATTTGAATCATGTGGTGCAATGTTATAATAATACTATTCATCGTATCACAAAATTTAAACCTATTGATGTTAATAGAGCAAACCAGATGGTTGTTAAATCTAATATTATTAAATCACAAAGACATAAGATAAATAAGAAACCGAAATTTCAAATTGGTGATCATGTGCGTGTTAGTAAATACAAAGGAGATTTTTACAAAGGTTACACTCCTAACTGGTCCACAGAAATATTTAGGATAGTGAGAGTGAATCATACGAACCCATCGACTTATCATTTAGAAGATACACATAAACAGAAAATCTTGGGATCTTTTTACGAATATGAATTACAGAGAACAAATTTTCCAGATCTTTATTTGATCGAAAAAGTAATAAAGAGAAAAGGAAATAAGCTTTTTGTGAAATGGTTGGGTCTTAGTGACAAAGAGAATAGTTGGATTAACAAGAATGAATTGGTTTTATGATATAAATTATGCATTCTATCTGTATGCAATCAGTTTGAAAAAATCGATGAAGGAAGGAAGTGGTATTATTAATAACCTCATAAATAATCTACCGTTTGAGTTACATCTACCGGGATACCAATTTTGTGGTCCTGGCACAAAACTTCAGAAACGCTTACTGAGAGGTGATCGGGGTGTAAATAAGTTGGATCAAGCTTGTATGCACCACGACATTGCCTACAATAACAACGATTTGAATATTCGACATAAAGCAGATTTAGAACTTTTAAATATGGCTAAGAAAAGATTGAAATCAAAGAATGCTGGAAAAGGAGAAAAAGTTGCATCATGGATTGTAAAAAATGCGATGAAAGCAAAACTTAAAGCTGGTTCTGGAGTACGGTCGTTTATGTCAAAGGTGAAAAAAATAAAAAATCAGTTAAAAAAAATCAAATCTAAAGACAACCATATCGCTATAAACTTCGCATATGCTGCTGCAAAAAAACTATTCACTAATAAAAAAAGTACACGCTTGCCGCGATGTATTCCTATTCCGAAAAGGGGAGGCATTTTGCCTCTTATTCCAATTTTCGCTGGATTATCAGCCCTTGGTTCACTTGCTGGAGGTGCGGCAGGTATAGCAAAAGCTGTCAATGATTACAAGGTTGCTCAAAAAAACCTTCAAGAATCTGAACGACATAAC
This sequence comes from Scoparia ambigualis, assembly GCA_963921215.1. Classification (NCBI taxonomy): domain Eukaryota; kingdom Metazoa; phylum Arthropoda; class Insecta; order Lepidoptera; family Crambidae; genus Scoparia; species Scoparia ambigualis. The sequence goes on from OY992526.1 coordinate 20,525,935, forward strand.
AAGATGATGGAAGCTGTTGCTCTCGGAAAAGGACTGTATATCAAGTCTCATAAAAAAGGAGCTGGTTTATACCTTAATCCTTCAAAAAACTAATTCATCGGCTACCTAAACGAGCTCTCACTAATTTAGATATTTTAGAACATGCTACCGACATTCCATACTTTCGAGGAGTTTTTATGAGAGATAAATTACCTTTGAAACCAAGAAAAATAGAGTGTGCTATAATAAATTTAGATAGATCTGATAATCCTGGAACTCATTGGGTAGCCTACGTTAAACAAAATGACTATTGTGAATATTATGATAGTTTTGGTAATTTAAAGCCACCATTAGAATTGATAAATTACTTAAGAAACATGTCTATGAACTATAATTATGTACAGTATCAAACATTTGATACAGTAAACTGTGGTCACCTTTGTTTAAAATTTTTAAGAAACTTTTGGAAAAATCATTTATAATAAGTATGAAATAAAAAACTTTGTCAGTACAAAAATGTCTTTCACTGTGTCAATAACTGGTAGAGGAGAATCCTTGATAACAAACTACTCCCCTACTTTACAATTACAAGGAGAATATGAGTGTGGACTCTTGTATTTTTCTACTTTTAACTCCATTCCTAATATTGATGAAAGAAATAATAAATTTTATTATGGTAAAGATGGAGTTATTGAAATACCTGAAGGATCATATGAACTTCAAGATATTTGTGATTTTCTTAAAAGTAACATCAAGAATGCTGTATTAAAATTAACTTGCAATAACAATACATTAAAAACAAGAATTTATTGTACTGAAGATGTTCGCTTCGATAAAAATGACTCCCTAAGCAAAATTTTGGGATTTGGTATGGAAACAGTAAAGGCTAATATAAGTACTGATTCTCGGTATCCTGTCAGCATTTTATCAACAACTATCGTGCGCATCGAATGCGATGTAATCAGTGGATCATTTGTGAACGGAAAAGCAAGTCATATAATTTATGAATTTATACCAAACGTACCACCAGGTTATAGAATTATCGAAATACCTAAAAACTTAATTTATTTTCCAGTCAACCAAAGTACAATAAGTGCAATTAATATAAGGTTGTTAGACGCTGAAAATAAGCCAATCAATTTGCGTGGTGAAGAAGTACAGTTGTATTTACATTTTAAAAAAAAATGATAAATTTTAATATAAACTTACCTCCATCTACTGTTCAAGTCAGTTCTAAGAGGTCATCTCCTAAAGGAACAACGCTCCGTATAAAAAAGAAGCTAACTAAAAGTAATAAGGAATTCCTTAAATTAATAGGCTTGTTAAAATGAATATTTTAAATATTTGTCAACCAGCGTCATATGATAACCGTATTGAAAGTTTTGAGTACCATTCGTACAAACCATACGTGACAAGTTTCAACAAGAACGATGAAATACGAATACCCATTAATCAGCAAGATTTATACGTTCTGCCTGCACTCAGCAGTTTGTATATTGAGGGCAGAGCGGATGTTTACAAATACAACAGCACTACTAAAGAAAAAGAAAGTGCGACGAATGTGCATTTTGTGAATAACCCAGCGTTATTTCTTTTTCAAGACATCCGATATGAACTCAACGGAGTAGAAATAGATAAAGTTAAAAATGCAGGAATTACTACAACTATCAAGTCTTATCTTTCGTTGAATGAAAATGAGTCCAAATGTGCAAAAGTTTGGGGATGGTCTACTACAGGTACAAACACTGGCAACAATGGAGTATTTTCCACATCTATACCATTGAATAAAATATTAGGTTTTGCAGAAGATTATGACAAAATTGTAATGAACTGTAAACATGAGTTAGTACTTTTGAGAAGCAATACAAATCTTAATGTTTTAAAATTAAATGCAGGTGAAGTTGTGGAGGATATTGTAATAAGTAAAATCGTTTGGCGAGTTCCTCACATTAAGGTGTCAGATCGTGAAAGAATAAATCTATTAAAGTATTTAGAAAAAGATCGTCCTATAACCGTAGCATTTCGTAATTGGGACTTGTATGAGTATCCATTACTTCCCAAAACCCGTAAACACACTTGGTCTATTAAAACTTCGTCACAAATAGAGAAACCACGATTTGTTATTATCGCTTTACAAACGAACCGTAAACATAATGCGGTAATGTCGTTGGCAGAGTTTGATCATTGCTTAATACGTGATGTAAGAGTATTTTTAAATTCATCATATTACCCTTATGAAGGACTGAATATCAATTTTGCAGACAATAAGTTTTCATTAATATATGAACAGTATGCTAGATTCCAGCATTCTTATCACGGACGTCGGCCAGAACCGTTGATGAGCCCAAAAGAATTCAAAGATATTGCACCCTTATTTGTTGTTGACTGTTCTCGCCAACACGAAACGCTAAAAGGATCAATTGATGTGAGAGTTGAAATCGAAGCAGATCAAGAGATTCCTGATCAGACCGCAGCATATTGTCTGATATTGAACGATTGTATATTTGAATACAAACCTTTAAGCAATATTGTGAAGAAGATATCATGAACGGTAATACGATAATCGTGGATTTGCAAGGATTTAAAGATTTTAAAAATAAATTTATTATTAAAGAGTTAGCAATAGCAACTAAAGATCATACACAGACATTCTTAATCAAACCTCCCTATACTTTTAAAAAACTCATAGTTGAAGAAAAAAAGCAAGTAAGATGGTTGGAAAAAAATCGTGGACTCACTTGGAGGGAAGGATTCATCGATTATTATGAATTTCGAAGGCTAATTGTTCCGTATTTAAGTGGAAAAAAAGTGTTAATCAAAGGATTGGAAAAAATTGAGTGGATTCGAGAGCTATGTCAAGATTGTGAAATAATAGAACTAGGAGAAAAAGGTTGTCCCAAGTTTTTAACGTTATTTAATGATTATTGTGAAAAGGAAAATAAAACTTTGAATTGTGTCCATCATAAAAAAATTTGTGCATTAAAAAATGTGTTGTGTCTAAAAATGTGGTATTCTCATAACTATAATGTTCTTTAAAATGTAATTATAAGTTTAAATAAAATTTGCTTTTATAAAATAAAAAAGTATTTTTTAAATCATAGGATAAGACTAATTTAATTTTAAAATGCAAAATGTACCTTTTCACAGTTATCGTTTGAAAAATTGTAATAAATAATAATTTAAATAAAAAATACTAATTTTGTTTTTGTGTTTTTATTTTTAAACTTAAATAGGTAATCATTAATGAAACAGTACAATCTTATTTAATTAGATTTATTCCTGAAAAATAAGAAATACATGAAAACTTACTAAACTAATACATTAAACATAATTATAGCCGACTTTTATTATCTATTTTGTGATATATCATAACTCTATTAATAAAATGTATCTCTGTAGACTTATACGTAACAAAATTGTTACGCATAACGTTTACTTGAGAAATTTAATTTACAAATAATTGTCTAGTGATAGTTTTAAAAACTATAGCTATACCCACACAACTTTTTTGAGATATTGTTTATAACACTCTCCGTTTGGTCCATAATTTGGTCCACGTCATCGGTTACCACATATTGTGCACTAAGGAGAGTATTATTATCGTCCGACTCACTAGACACTTGTGATTCTAAGTCTATTATTTGGATCTTTATCAGCCGCCGTCCTTTAGTTTTATCACTTTTTAAAACAAACGATTGCTGCTGCCCATGAAAATTCTTCAAAAAGCTTCTTTTCTTCGGTTGCCTTTTGGAAGCCGTTTGTTGTTTGCGAATCTTATGAAGTAACGGTGAATCCGGTCGTTCTACCAACCAAGGCGGGAACATTTGGCTGAATCCCTCTAGCGGGTCTTGCGCATCTTGCAAAACCGGAGAAGGTGATCGTTCAAGGCCTTTGCTTGTCACATGGAGCAAGCTTTGGCTTGGCACGATGTCTTGGGTACTATTGCCTTGGGAATTCTGAAAAAATAAAAAATAAAAATGAGTTATTTACTGTAAATCTACTATAGAGAAGAATAACATTTTAATCATCACGTTGAACTTTTTAAAATAACTTACCATGTTATTGAAACGCTGCTTTGTTGCTGTTTACTCCGATGTTTTTATGTAAATAAATTTGTATTTCAATATGATGCTATTTTATACTCTAAGTAAGTACTTATATAGGCATTGACTTAGGTGTGAGTGTGTATGTAAAATAACTCCTATTGCTGAGACAGCAGCAAACGCATGCCATGAAACACAAACTTGTCAGGACTCGAACTCGTTACCTATTTTCAACTACAGAGTGAATTATTGATATCGTAATTTAATTGCACAATATGCAGTTTTGTTAGCTATTGACTCACACATCATTACAGATTTATTGGTGTGGTTCTTATTACAATGATGCATGTTTGTGTCGCTGTGCAGTTCACGTTCGCACTTGTCTTTATAGCATTCTTGATATCATGAAAAAACAATAATTGTGTAGATGATGATTAGAACCTAAATTTTATAAGGTAAGTAGAAAGGTTAAGCAACTTTGCAAAGTAGGTCGTCTGATGGGTGACCAAAAACTTATAATCTCGAGCTCCGCCGTGCTTCGGAAGGCTTGTTAAGCCGCTGGTCCCGGCTGCATTAGCAATAATCAGCAACCACCAATCCACAATTGACCCGCGTGGTGGTTTGACCCGTTTTCCCTATCCATCCATAGGGAAGAATCATGTCCCAGCAGTGGGGACATAAATGAGCTGATGATGATGAAGTATTAAGGTTTTATAAAGAAAACAAATATTAATATTACATGAATTTTATTAGGTACGTAATATTGATGTAGCACAATTACATTATATTTTATACAAGGCAAACTTAAATTTAATTAATATAAAAAAACATAGGTACAGATTTACATAAAACACTAATAAAAGTATACATAGAGAAAACTAACAGACAATCAAAACAACCATTGGCAGAATGTACCAGATTCCTTAACCTATATGAACTGTAGTTTGAAAAATACTGTTATGTCATTTTGTTTTCTTGTCCATGGACTCTAAGCTTAACATTTATTACGTAATGTAATGATTACATCCTCACAATTAGTGGTCAGAAATCAATGCGTTCCATACACAAGCCAAAAATAACAATTCTACATAATTGCTCACTCGTTCCTTGGTTTTATGTTGTTAAAAACTTGGTGAAGCTAGCAACAACAATGATATTATATTAAATTGTAACATCATTGAGCAACAACGTGTTACGAAACGGTGGACATTTCCAGTAAGTGAAACACATAAATACCCTTAAAATTACTTGAAATAGGTCTAAACAGTACAGATAAGTACACATATGAAAAACTATTATGCCGTTAAACAATCATTAAACAGCGCTTGTCTATTTCCAGGTTTCACCACTCGGGGAAAGCGATATTTACCATACAAGACAAACTTATGTTCTATTAATATTTTATGAACTTTAGTAGGTACGTATGATGTAGCATAATTACATTATATTTTAAGCAAGACAAACATTATTATTCTATTAATAATTTATAAACTTTATTAAAGCATGTAGCACATATTAACATATCATTGAAGATATACTCGCACTTTGAATTTACTAATCTAAGACATAACATATCTTTTTTAAATTTACAAATATTAAATATAACTCAACAATTAAAAAATTTATAACAAGAAAAATGTTAAAAATTCAATATACTTGTATGTCCCCATGCTTTAGTAGAAACTTTGTCATTTGATATTAACCGCTTATCATCATCGCTAGATAGGGCAATTTTATTCACAGCACATGTAAAAATTTCGTGTTTAATTGTTTTAAACAGAATATTTGTTCTACGAACAATGTCTCCATTAAAAAGTGTTTTTTCATAATCCGTGACATTGAACTTACGTACGATGTTTTTTTTAATACCCTTTGCTTTCTTAATTGTGCTGTCTGTAGTTTTAATGCAGTATAGCTTTGAGCGAAGCCCTACAAATTCAGATATAATTTTTCCTCCCATTTCATCTTTAAATAAACCTGGAACTTTTTTATTTTGAATTGGTAAGGCAAATTGATTCGTTTTACAATAATTACTTGTATCAAAGTAAGGTAAAAAATTATTTTTTAAATCTTTATAAAAATCATCTGTTTGTATGTGGTAAACAAAACTGTCGGTGTCCGTGTAACACATCCGCACATTGGTGTTGTAAAAAGGTTTAATAATAGAATAATGAAAATTATACATAAGGCTTTTTGATAATTCTAAAACAGTGAAGCCAATGTATATTGGTTTATTCATAAATATTTGCTCGGGTTTTAACTGCACTGCTACTAAATTTTCTGTAAATACCGAGGAGCTATGAAAATTTGGACGTGCAATAAGCTGTTGTGCACTTTTTCGTTTTTTAGTTACATTGTCCTGATCTAACCACTGATTAACTAAATGAACTTTGACACGTTTTTCAGTATTTTCTAATGTTTTTCCAAACACACTATTATTCAAAAGTTTGAAAAAATCTTGTTCAAAAGTTGATGAACTATTTTGCCTTAGTGTTGTATTTAAATCAATGTATTGTTTCAGATACGGACTTTGTCTGAAAGTGATAACCCGATGAATTTTCTTCAGTATCAATCCATGTTTTAAACAAGTTTTTAAATGAATATAATGTATAACATATAAAAATTTGTCATATAAATTAGGAACGAGTTTATGATTTTTTCCTCCTGGTGGAATGCATTTTTCTGAACAAAATGGTAAATCGTTATGTAAATTATGTAAATGCTTTGGATATTCTAAATCCACTTCAAGTATAAAACCATACTCTGCCTCTGTTGAAATTTGACAAACATCTAAATTATCAATCTCATGTTGATCTAGAAACCGAAAACTGTTCAATGGTAAGTATTGAGACATACTATGACCATACAAATTATTGCAATCAATATATGTTATATAAGAACTAGGTACAGAATTGTCATAATCTGGTAAAAATACATTATTTGCTTTAGCATATCTATGAGAGCATAAACAAACACCACCTCTGATACCACTCTGTAACATTCGGACCATAGCTAAATTATCAATAAGTTCGAGCTGTATCCCTGTCTTTAATAACATCGCGTCAAAGGATAAACTCGGCGCGGTTAAGTAGAAAGCTGGATCTAATTGATAGTGACGTTTGCAAGTCCGTCTAAACTTTTCGAAAATATCTGCTAATAAAAGCACATCAGTTTTCAAATATAAATCCGTGTAACTTCCTAAATCTGAAATATTAAATGTTGACCAAATTAAATGTGCATGACGGTAATCATCTTCAGAAATATCTTGATCAATGAGTGAACTATAAAAATATTTTTTTTCTGGAAGTGACTGTTCTTGATATCGTTCCCAAGAGTTCATATATTCATATGGATATATGCCCTTACGAGTGAGCAGCTTTAATTTAAGTTCACAAGGAAAGTTTTTTTTTAAATATTTGAAGTCTTCTGGTTCCAAAGTATCTGCTAATTTGCTTAAGCTGGTTCCCAAAAACTTGAATGAATCTACAAAACGAAGTTGAAAAAACTCGTTATTTGAAACTGGCACAAACTTTGTAAATGAAATATAATTTTCTTTAGTTTTTGGAATTATTTTTATGCTTCCAGGAGCCTCACCTAACGCTTTAATAAATAAATGGCAGTCGTATCCAGCTAAATTGTGAAAAAATATAGGAACAAATGAAGGTCGTTTATATTGCAAATTGCAAAAAGGATGGGCTGCTCCGCGAAATCGACCAGTCACGTGGCAGTGATCGCGAACTTTATCAGAAAACACAAAATTTTGACAAATGTGGCATCGTGTTGCTTCATTAAAATCGGATTGGTCCTTGTCGGTAAATATCATCGGAGCGTTTGAACTTACTATTTCATATATTTTTTTAACATCTTTTAGTACTAACTCTACAAATCGCATAACACAATCAGGTCCTCGATGTGATACGTAACGATTATAACTCGAATCATCACAACAAACAATATAATATGCAAACGCTACAGGTACATGGTGATGTAACGTTGTCGTGTTACTAGTAGAACAAGTGGTATCAGAATTAGTTTGCAACATTGATTCAAAATCAGCATAGATACAAAATGGTATATTTTGTTTACGGTTATAGTTTTTAAATTTAATAACCGAACCTTTATCGGGTAATACTGTCACTACACCGCTACACAAATGGCTATCGACTTCTTCTGAAGTATTGAAAAATATAAGACACAAATCACAGAAGTATAACTTGTTGTGGTGGGAAGTGATTTGACTTCTAAAAAGTCTGGAACGGTCTTTAATCAAACAGTAATGAGTGTTACTACCATCTTCGAGAAACAATAAATGTATAATTTTGTTTTTGCATTTCATATCAATGTCTGATTTATATAGAGGACCTATAATTGTTTTATTATTTTTTAAGCCATAAATTATAAACTTTATATTTGGATTATTATTTTCAAAGATCTTTATATCGCGAAAAGTAACCGGAAAACACATTCCAGAAATATTAAACAACTCACGATAATGAGGATAAGATGAAACTCTTTCTGCATGTGTCCTAGCTGGGTGGAGAGCAGCTGTCACGCACCATAAAAAACAACACTGATCTTTATTAGCAATATTAAGACATGCCTTTTTTAATTGAATTGATTTAGGCAATGGAATGTAACTTGAGCCTCCAAGTGGCTGATATTTGTTAAGATTGACCTCAATATGCAAATTGTTTAAAAATGTCCATCCACTATCACGATCTTCAAATTCTTCAATGCGTTTTTTTAGGTAATTAACTGCCTCAGAGTACATATTTTCAAAGTCGTAATTGTAGTATAATATTTTATTTTTCGTTCCGAACGATTTAATTGATTGTGAATTATCTTTAAATTGTAAAAATGTTGCAAATAATTCAAAATTTATTTTCGCACATGTATGTTTTATAAGAAATTCATCTAAGAGCGACTTTAATTTGTTACGTATTCCATCTAAAAACCTATCCACTGACGTTAACTGAAAATCTTGTATGGCTACTATTTTATATGTTACGATACGATTGCGAAATGCGGATGTAACTATTTCAATACCTTCACTATGTTTTATTGACTCACAATTTTGCTTATGCAAATTACTTCTCAAATGACCCACCCACGATTTACTATGGATTGACGTGTTACATGTCGTACAGAAAGGCATTTTAATTACGATTAAAATATATTTTAACCGATGAGTTAAATGATCAATCAATGTCTTAACCAAATGAATATATTACTTAAATATAGTATGTGCTACATTCAGAGTTCGGACCTAATAATAATAATAAAATAAGTACCTATAACCTATAAAAATTATAATATTATTTAAAATTAATTTTATCAGAATAGTAAACCGGTTCCGAATTCTCAAATACCTCCCAGGCTTGTGCCAGGAAGCCCTGCAGTGCTTCCCAAGACGGAGAGGTGTCGTCACACTGCAACCTTACCGACGCTAGCGCTGTCTTGTATCGAACCTCGACGGGGTTTGACACGTAGTCACTCGTTTTGTAGACCTTCAGGTCTACAAAAAATTCACCGCTGCTCACTGCGGTGCGACGAGAAGTTCCTGTCGAGACCCGGCTGGCAAACGATGATGTCGCTGTTCCAGCACTCGGCTTCGGTCGGCTGCTAGCAGTTTCCTCCGACCGCAAAATATTGAAGAGGTCACGCTTCGGCTGTTTTCTGTAAATTATTATATGAGTATATTAGATATAAGTAAAGTATTGTTCAGCCCGGTGTCAGACAGCGACGACAAGGACATGTACTTGAAGAGGTCTATGACCCACTGCTAGGCAAAGGCAAAAAAAATCCGAAACACACTTTGTCTGACCTGGGAATTGAACCCGGAACATTCAGGTATCGAACCGAGCGCTTTGCCACTCAACCACTGATGTGTTGACGAAAGCATTGTTCTAGAAACATTTAATTTCATAACACTGTACTGTGGCAAGGTACTAAATATATATAAATATATATATATATATATATATATAATTTGGACTTATTAAAGTTGTATTATTTTTTATTTTTATGAATTCTTTTGAATGTAGCTAATGTTATTTTTTTTTTGTTAATTAAAGTAATTGGTTTTTACTGTTTTAATTAAATAAATAAATAAATTATAAAGAACACAGTTGAGTTGTTTTCATAAGTTACTACTAAACCAGACTTGGAGTTAATAATGATAAGTAATAACAAATTTACCTGCGGGAGCCAGAGACAGTCTCATGAGGCGAAGTCTCACAGGTTTTAACAGTTTTGCGTTTGGTTGTGGCTGGCGAAGACTTGCTCTTCTTTTTAGGAGGAGGTACCTCCGAAATCACAGAAGATGCTTCGTACTCGGAGTCAGACCTATGAAATAAATAAATTATGTTTTAGACTACACTCGAACCTGTAAGCTTATTTCGCGTGGTACACCTATTCAAACGGATAAACGTAACAACAAAGTGTTTTCGTTGGCTAACTGGTTGGTATACAAGTTTTCGTATTTGATAATTAATGCAAATTGACTATCGAAAACACAAACTTATACGCAAACACAACTCGCTGTAAAAATATAAATATTTAAAGGTTTTATTTTACTTACGCACATTGTTAAATTGATGAAGATATTCGCAGAATAACACTTAAACACACTGTTGAACCGTTTAAAAAATAGACTTTATATTTATCACTAAAATCGAATTAAAATTATAACTGTGTAACAAGCACACCCAAATTCATGAAAATTATAATGATTTTTTTTCGATGCCAGTGGTTTTATGCAGAAAAAAGTCCATTGTCAGCAAAAAGTGGTCAAGCGTGAGTTCTAATGACGTAAAAATAATATTTATTGTATTTTTAAAATGTGTATTTTTATCCTAAGAAATAAGACAGCACTTAGTCATTATTATAAATTAAAAATATATTTATGACTTGTTGTTGACTGTGACTTCGTTCGCGTAGAAACTATGTGACTATGTAGGTACTACATAAAACTTTCTAAAAATGTAATCTAGAATAAGCCTTATAATATAATATCAGCTATCTGCTAGTCAAAGTATCATCAAAATCAGTCCAACCGTTTCAGAGATTAGCTGAAACTAATAGACAAGAGAAGCAAACCCTGGAAAATTATTATATTGAAATGAAATATACATAATTAACATTTTAAATGCTTCACATTATTCTATTAAACTTAATTATATTTATGACTTGCTGTTGACTGTGACTTCGTTCGCGTAGACATTAAGTAACTATGTAGGTACCTACTACATAAAACTTTCTAAAAATGTAGTCTAGATTAAGCCTTATAATATAATATCAGCTATCTGCTAGTTAAAGTATCATCAAAATCAGTCCAACCGTTTCAGAGATTAGCTGGAACAAATAGACAAGAGAAGCAAACCTTGGAAATATTATTATATTGAAATTAAAATATACATAATTGACATTTTAAATGCTTCACATTATTTTTTACTACTTTGCAATATTATTCGATCAAACAATCGTCTTTGTAATATTATCGCAGCCGCTGTTTGTGTAATTGCTGTCTTTGCAGTATAACTAGTAGAGACGTGTTCCTACGAGTTTTCGATAATAAACATCGATTTGTATGTAGGTCATACCTATTTACTTTTCATACTAATACTTGTTTTTAATTGAGTTATATATCGGAGTTAACTTCAAAATATAGCGCCGATAATTTTGTATACTTACATATTATTATGTGTTATTTATTATTAAACAGTTCTATAAGTTCATGAAATTGTGTTCTTTTTTAGGTAAGGTAAGTATCTATCATTTTATCTTATCTAAACGAAATAGAAATAACAAGAAAGATACTATATTTTGATAGGTACTGATTCTCCTTTTTATGTAGACTAGTTTTGTTATTATTTTTAAATTTCATACTAATTGATTGATACTTCAAATTTGAAATATAGATTACACAACATCGATTTATGTTTGAACATCGATTACTCGGATGTGATCTAAGCAAGAAGCAGCTCTAGTGCAATGCGTGGGGTTCATATTCGTTTCATTCGCTTCCCACGTTTTGAACCATTATGCGACGCGCAAGGCACCGACACGCTACGCTACGTAACGTGTGTTTCATCATCATCATCATCAGCCTATACTAGTCCACTGCGGGACATATGCCTCTCCAAGTGCATGTGTTTATAAATCTATAATTAATATAGAAAGTGTCTTAATTCAACTAGAACTATATGAATTGTAAAAAGAAGAAAATCATGTAAGTACATACATAATAAGATAATTTTTTTCGTCTTAAAAAATGTTTAACATATCAAAAATATTGTTTAAACACTTTTGTTTATTCATTGAATCTAGAAAAATCTCACAGAATAAATGCTTCGAGTCGTAGTATTATGCAAAGCTAATAATTTTCGTTGCCTTGTTAGTAATTTTAATATAAAAATGGTTTTTACTTTTCACTTTTACTCGATGTTTCAATGATTGAAGTATCTATAATGTACAAGAATAATTTCTCATAATAAAATTCTCATCTAAGGAGAAAATTCACTGGCATTGATAGTATTTTCCTACCAAGCTTTTTGAAGTTAAATTGTTGTAAAACCCATAAAATGTATTTAAATCTTTTAGGAAGTTTAATTTTACAGTACTTACCATATTTTTGTGTCCGTCACAAATGATTTTAATGTCCATGTTTTATTTTAAGGTCCTGGAGAGTGGAATCTTTTCAACCTATGTGCAAATATTTCAACCAAGTGGAAGCTCATCTTATAATTTGTAAGTTTTTGAATAAATAAATATTGAACAATATCAGACATATTTAATTACATAATTAAACATGTTTTTTTTTTTTTTTTTTTTTCAGATGTTGATGGATGAACCTGCTATCGGCGTGTCTCGTTGAAGAAAAGATAAAAATTTATATTTTATGAATGTTTGTATGACTAATATTTATATAAATTAATTAATAAATACAATACAACCCATCCCAAATCCTTTAAAGGTAGGCTATCACATACTAAGTTTACATACAAGTATGTGGTAGCTGAGGTAATGGTAAAGTTATACTTGGTACGGTTGGTAAGGTTGGTATTTGGTAAGGTTATGCTAAAGGTAAAGTTTTTTTTTTTTTTTCTGACCATGTATTGCTGTCTATAGACAGAAGTAGATTCGTTTAAGCAAGTAGCAGTTTAGCTTTGTCTCATTAGGTAGGTTGGTGTTCGGTGTGTGATCTTACCACGGGCTCGCACCGTCGCCTGATAGGAATCTGTTCGGTGCGTGATCTTACCCACGGGCCGCAGGGAGTTACTTACCATGGTTTCCCCCAACCGAACAGTTAGGAGGTGTTCGGTGTGTGATCTTACCACGGGCTCACACCGTCGCCTGATAGGAATCTGTTTGGTGCGTGATCTTACCCACGGGCCGCAGGGAGTTACTTACCATGGTTTCCCCCAACCAAACAGTTAGGAGGTGTTCGGTGTGTGATCTTACCACGGGCTCGCACCGTCACCTGATAGGAATCTGTTTGGTGCGTGATCTTACCCACGGGCCGCAGGGAGTTACTTACCATGGTTTCCCCCAACCAAACAGTTAGGAGGTGTTCGGTGTGTGATCTTACCACGGGCTCGCACCGTCACCTGATAGGAATCTGTTCGGTGCGTGATCTTACCCACGGGCCGCAGGGAGTTACTTACCATGGTTTCCCCCAACCGAACAGTTAGGAGGTGTTCGGTGTGTGATCTTACCACGGGCTCACACCGTCGCCTGATAGGAATCTGTTTGGTGCGTGATCTTACCCACGGGCCGCAGGGAGTTACTTACCATGGTTTCCCCCAACCAAACAGTTAGGAGGTGTTCGGTGTGTGATCTTACCACGGGCTCGCACCGTCACCTGATAGGAATCTGTTCGGTGCGTGATCTTACCCACGGGCCGCAGGGAGTTACTTACCATGGTTTCCCCCAACCGAACAGTTAGGAGGTGTTCGGTGTGTGATCTTACCACGGGCTCACACCGTCGCCTGATAGGAATCTGTTTGGTGCGTGATCTTACCCACGGGCCGCAGGGAGTTACTTACCATGGTTTCCCCCAACCAAACAGTTAGGAGGTGTTCGGTGTGTGATCTTACCACGGGCTCGCACCGTCACCTGATAGGAATCTGTTCGGTGCGTGATCTTACCCACGGGCCGCAGGGAGTTACTTACCATGGTTTCCTCCAACCGAACAGTTAGGAGGTGTTCGGTGTGTGATCTTACCACGGGCTCACACCGTCGCCTGATAGGAATCTGTTTGGTGCGTGATCTTACCCACGGGCCGCAGGGAGTTACTTACCATGGTTTCCCCCAACCAAACAGTTAGGAGGTGTTCGGTGTGTGATCTTACCACGGGCTCGCACCGTCACCTGATAGGAATCTGTTCGGTGCGTGATCTTACCCACGGGCCGCAGGGAGTTACTTACCATGGTTTCCTCCAACCGAACAGTTAGGAGGTGTTCGGTGTGTGATCTTACCACGGGCTCACACCGTCGCCTGATAGGAATCTGTTTGGTGCGTGATCTTACCCACGGGCCGCAGGGAGTTACTTACCATGGTTTCCCCCAACCAAACAGTTAGGAGGTGTTCGGTGTGTGATCTTACCACGGGCTCGCACCGTCACCTGATAGGAATCTGTTCGGTGCGTGATCTTACCCACGGGCCGCAGGGAGTTACTTACCATGGTTTCCTCCAACCGAACAGTTAGGAGGTGTTCGGTGTGTGATCTTACCACAGGCTTGCACCGTCACCTGATAGGAATCTGAAAGGGATCACCAATATGAGTTATTGGGTATTCTACCCCACCGCAGTGAGTGAGGGCTCGGCACGAGCCCGAACGAATGAAGGTGGGGTAGAATGCCCAATAACTACCTACTAATGAGTACGAATTTATAAATAAAAAATAAGTTTACAATAATGAAAAGATACGAATTGATTACATGCATGTCATAATGACATCGAGAAATATTGTCGGTCTTGAGATTTACTATTATTTTACGAATATTCCACCGGTGGGGCACAGGATGCTTGCATTCAATTTAATTGATGACTTAAAGTTGCCTAAAAACTGTAAAGAGATCATATCACAAACCCTGGCTGTTCAAATTCAGGAGCCTTACGAACTAACTAACAAATTATACAAAATACAAACCTTTACCATGTTCTTTTCAAAGATTTGAAAAGACATCTCGCTCAATTTTCACACAAATAATTATTTACAAGAACATTACAAACCGCAGAAACGTTTTCGCAAGCAATCATTCAATAATATTAATAAATAATCAGTTTTTAACTAGGGTTGCCAACCATACATATTATTATTTTACCTATGTATTGCACTATATTCCCGGTTTTCTTTGCGAATTTTGCCATACATTAGTTGCAGAACTTAAATGATTTATTTTTACAACCGTTAGGTTGATGCTAAAATAAAACTTCAAGCAATTCCGTGGTCACCACACGCACCTCACGCACGACTTATTAAAAGGTAGGAAATAGACATAGGAAGAAACATTGGGCATGAAGCTATACATGTAGGTACTTACTTACCATAAACACTATATTTCGATCGGACCTTACGATTCGTTACTAAAACCCCAAATACAGTTGACAATCCCAGCTTTGACATATAAACTTATCATATCCAATCAATCAATCAATTAATACTTAAAATTGGCAGCTCCATCTAGAAAAACATTGGCACCGTTTATGTTAGGACAAACACCGCTCGCCACGAAAGCGATCATCTTCGCAACCTCCTCTGGCTGCAGCACGCTCACATTAAAGTTGTTTTGTAACATCGTGTGCACTAATTTCTGTTCCTCCTCATCATAGTTCATATTAGCCAACACCGGCGTGTTCGTAAAAGTTATGCTTACAGCGTTAATCCTAACACCAGAGCCCGCAACGTCCACCGCAGCTGCTTGCGTGAACCTCTCCAAGGCCGCATTCATAATTGTGTAGCTCAAGGATCCTTGCCTGGCCAATTTCTGAGCTGCTCTCAAATTTACAACATTGCCCTTAGTCTTCACTAGGTGAGGTAACGCCAGATGTGTCAGCTTAAACGGCACCCGAAGGTTGCACTTAAACAGATCATCGAAGCAATCAATAGTTTCATCAAACAGTGAACTTATCAACATTTTTCCCGCACAGTTTATGAGAACGTCGATTTTGCCGAAAGTGCCCACCGTTCTGGTGACGACCTCTTCACAGCTACCTTCTTGCGTTAAGTCTACTTTTACTGTTAGTGGTATAATCCCTTTGGCTGCTGCACAAAATTCGGCTACTTGTTTCAGTCTCTCTTCGTCTCGTCCAACTAGACTTAGGACTGCGTTGCGAGAAGCCAATAGCTTTGCAGTAGTCGCTCCTATTCCTGAGCTCGCGCCGGTAACAATTACCACTTTACCAGTAAAATCCATGACGTGATTCTCGTATCCGAGGTCTTTGGCTACTGACGTACTCGCGACTTCGTTGGCGATAGGCGCGCCGTTATCAGTCTTTACACCCGTATCATTTTACTTGTTATCTAATAGTACAGTTTTATCGCTATATCAATATTGTTGTATATCAGCATAGTGCGGTCAAGAAGAGATATGGCCGTAAATAAACAAGTTGTATTTATTAAACGACATTCAGAGCAAGGTGAACTATTAAAACCGTATTGAATGGTTGAAGATACTGTGTGACGCTTGGATCTTCGGCTTTACCATCAAGTGTTTTAGAGGCCAGTAATTCTCCGTAGTGAAATAATATAAGAAAGTGAAAAATTATTTAATTAATGTTTTATTAAGTGCAGACATGAAAGATGAGTATCATAAAAGTTTGTAAAGATATTGTAAGTTTTTTGGAATATAAATAAAAATAAAAATAAATAAATTAAAAGAGGTTGTCGTAACTAACCGATTACCTACATGGATTACATTAGTAAGTAGTAGAGCAACTCCATACTAGAACTGCGGATACTATTTGATGTAATGTATAAAACAGATTTTTTTTACAATTTCAGATGAATAAGCGGAGTGTAGATGCGATTGCGAAGCCAATTTGCAGAATATATGCGAGTAGATGCCGACTCGTCTTAATTTACATCAGATTGCAGAATATATACGAGTAGTTGCCGACTCGTCATGATTTACACTCCATGCAGGAAATAACCCTGCCCTAAATCGTGCTACATCGACTAACGGTTTATTTTGAAATAAAAAATGCTGACAATCTTTATCTCCTGCACCCATTAGAGGATTGGCTTCATGCCTTTGTTTCCGACGCAGCGCACAGGCATGTGGTGTAGCGCGGTACAAAGCTATAAGCAGAGCGGAGCTGAATTCAGTGATGATGTCCCATCATCAATAGCCTATAAAAGTCGCACAGCTGGGTACGGGCCTTCTTCCTGGGGAGATTTGGTCATGACCAACTACGCTGATGTCGTGGCGGGATGTCGTGTGGCGGGCACTGTCTGCTGCCCAACCTACCGGAACGTGATAACCACGACCACTCTGGCAAGAGTGAAGCGACTAAGAAGAGAAGAACTACGCTGGCATAATGCGGATTGGTGGGTTTAAACGACTGCTACTTTTCGAACAACAACGGGGGAAACGGTTTTATGTGCCTTCCGAAGCATGGAGGAAGTCGAGATGTTTTTAATGACCCATCATGATGGTCACCAATCCAGTGACCCGAGCAAACTGATCAAATTAGTAGCTGTGCCAACAAGATCTTAATGATGTTCTCATAATGACTTTACATACTTTTTTACATTACGATCGTCAAGATGTGTAAGCAAATAGCCAAAAGGATGCAATTTGCTACATTCGTAAAAAAATTGCTTGAGGAACTTGTAAGTTTCTCGGTTTCTGCTGGGGCTGGCTGGAAGAGATCTCTTCTAGAGATAAGCTCACCTTAGTATATGTCTTGTTTAATGTGTTTTCAATGTGTGTTTTCTATTTGCAATAAAGGATTAGTTAATTAAAACCCCCCGGCGATTAAGCTGTAAAGGTCGTAGGCAGCCAAATCGTCAAAATCTAAAGTACAAAAGAAATCAGGACTTCTACTACAAAGATCGAACAGTCACGTCTCGTCATCAGCGTCCAATCACTGTTAAATCGCTATCTCTCATGAAACCAACCGCCGCATAAAAGAGGGGGGACTAAAAATAGATAAAAGTGAGCCGATTAATATCTTTTCGTTTTAACGTTGATGACACTGTTTACATAATTATAATCTATCTTTTTTAACCTTTACTGCCACAGATCACTATGTCCCGGATTCGGATTCGATAATATAATGAAATGTCGTATTATTGATAAATTTATTTAACAAAAGCAATACCTCCGTATAAACAAATCTGAGACATGCTCTCACCTTTTCTTGCGATAAATTCTTCCGTTTGCCATACATAAAGATATCACAGGCGGCCTGACGCACGCTCTCTCATCCAATTCCAATGTAATTAACGAACCATTGTCCAATTACGACACTTACCTGAAACAGAAGGAGATAATAATGAATTCAATTAACGAAGGAAACGTTATAAAGGAAAATCAAACACACGAACCCATCGGTACTTATTAAAGTAAAGGATCCGAGTATACAACGACCTTCACCGAGCCGGTTAATGGATGAAAAGTATTTTATATCAAATTTAATGTGTTAAAAAATATATTGCGAGTGGGTTGGCTGAAAAATTTCAGTCCAGTATATGATTAATTTTATATTTTTAAATATTTTTATTTAAAGATTGCACTTGTTTGGATAATAGATAAATTACATAGGTACCAATCGAAAGTATGAAGCCTTTAGAATATGCAAACGTTAGGTTGACTATTTTTTTCCCGCCATAACATTGGGTAGGCACGTGTAAACAGGTAAGTCAATATTAGTAATTTGCAACCGTCTGGTTAAATAAATAAAATTTATGTTTATATAAAGATAATCATTACAAACACAGACACACCAAACCAGTGCAATGTAAAAAATAATATATTTTTTAATATTAAATTAATTAATCATTAATGGTACTGGACTGAAATTTTTCAGCCAACCCACTCGCGATATATTATTTAACATATTAAATTTGATATAAAATACTTTTCATCCATTAACCTTCCCGGTGAAGGTCGTTCTATACTCGGATCTGAGACTATTAATTAGGTACGAGAATTTCTCATTACAGTTTCGATAAACTTATTTGATCGTAAGCTGATCGTCACTTTTGATCTGATAGATATTAATATTGATAGCAAATAGCCAATTGCCCGCCTAGAACTAACAAAACCAATCACTGTAGCCTAGGATTGTTTCGCATGGCTGCGTTTTGGCACGTTTCGATTTCAAGGTCATTACTGGTACAGATTTAGTACATTTGCCACTAAAAGCAGTACACATCGTTAAATAGGATCGGCACAGGCCGCATGAACGACAATCGATAGATCGAGGCATAAGAAATAATAAAGCTTTGTATCGGCTACGTGCGTTCGATACACTTGGTATCATGTCTTGTTCTTTTACATCACAGGTTTATAGGTTTTACATCATACGCCATAGCTCCTCCAGGTAAGCGCATTCCGTGATATCATTTGGAAAATACATATTCATTAATTCAATTGTCTGCTTAGTGAAAAGTCATTCAAAACTTCCTTGAAACATTAAATTTTAAAAGACAGTATTCACTTAAAGTTAGCAGAATGCCGAAACTAAAATTAGCAATACTTAAAATGGAGCGACGCTTCTCTAGCGGTGCGAGTTTAAATGCCGCGAAATTCTCAGCTCTGAAGACAAAGCCTTCAAAATGATACTTCACCCTTTGAAATTAAAGCACTTAATTTTAATGTTTCATTTCGAAAAGGCGTTGTATCTTTCTCTAAGCGATTGTACAATAAGAGATTCTTTATTTTATTTATTTATTTATTTATTTATCTTATGGCAGGGCAGACTGATGTCCTATTAGATCTAGGGGTATTCCGGGGTCGATTCCTAGGTTTGTTAAAACCTTATGGAAACGAACATTATGTATTATCCATCTCACAACTTTAACGCATGTTTAAGCAAAATCAAGCAGCAAATTACTACTTAACGTGAGAGTGTACATGACAGAGTAATATTTCAGAAATACTAAAGCCCGAAATTTGGGACGAAGGAATTCCCTATAGGTGAAGACAGACAATTGATACGGATTTTTTGAAATTCTGTCAGGATCATGGTATAGGAGGAGGTACAGGAGGAGGGCACTATGTACTTACACACTACACATTTATTATTAGAATGTCACAATATCGTTAAAGGATGCAACTTAATGAATGGACGACCTCCGTGGTCATGAGGTTAGCACGCCGGTTCTAGAGTCGCGCCATTTCTGAGGTCCCGGGATCAATTCCCGGTCGGGTAAATAAAAAAAAATTGTTCTTCTTAATTGATTTCGGGTCTGGATATTTTCTATGTTCATGTATGTTTGTCAGTTATCTAGTTAAACATTTAAAGAAGCATAACTTAGGCTAGACAATTGGTGTGAGCTGTGAGCGTAGAGAAAAGTAACTGTTAAAGTTAAGTTAATAGTTTTGCATTAATGGGCGTCGTAAAAGGCGACTAACGGACTGCACATACATCAAACAGCATAGAGCGGCGATGGGCTCACCACCTGTCACGCTGAGCACATGTGCAGTCGCTTTTTGGTAAAAAGTGGACTATGGTAGAGGACTGCTTTTGCTGTCCTTATATCGCCTGATCTCTGACTAACCCTTCGGGGATAACAATCGTGATTATATTATGTAGGGTAAGCAGTACAATGATTGGCCATCTAAGGGGAACATTGACTTTGAACATTTCTCCTTTTGAATTAAGGTCCAGAATCGTTACACGCGGGCTGTCATTTTGATCAGTAAGAAACTGAGAATTTGAATAAGTACATTAAAATTTAAATCATATTTCAACTCATTTTTAACTTTAACGCAATGAATATAAAAAATATACCTAAAACACAATCATTGGCCATTGGAGTATAGCAATTGGCATATCAAAAGTATATTGATTGGCAGGTCAATCACTATACTTTGTGTTTATTGTCACTGCCAATATTTATACCGTAATAGGGCCAATCACAATACAAATTTATTTATACGTTAGTGACGTGCTGGGCTTTATCGAGCTTTCGTAAATATTATGTAGTTAAAAAAGTACCTATCTCATACATAGTATAGGCAACAGATATCAAGTCATCAAAAATGACTAAGGTAGATTTCTCAATTGATATTGAACTCTGAACGTTGGATTTGAGTTGAAAATCCATCTAAAATAATTTACATTTTGGGGAAGTCAAATGCACTGTTGGCCGTCCAACATTATTACAAAATACCTATTCGTTAAGACATTTAGCAATAGTATGAAGTAAAAAATAACGTAAAAGTACCTCAGTACCTACCAAGGGTGCATTTATATAGATTACTAACTGACCCATGCCTACTTCGCTGGGCGTCAAACAATTTAAAATATTATTTATCACAATCAAATATAGCCTATGTCACTCAGAATTAATGTAGCTTTCAACTCGTGAAAGAATTTTTAAAATCGGTTCTGTAGTTCCCGAGATTACTTCATACAAACAAAGTCACAAACTACAAACCTCTTTATAATATTAGTAGGTATAGATTTAATATTGATTTAACATCACTAAGAAATTTAAGATCTCTTTGTATAATTATTGGCCTAGGTATACATATAATAATTGGCATGGCCATTAACGTAAAATGTACGATGATTGGCCTGCCAAAATCTAGTTATTGCGAACCTATGACATTCTGAATAACACTACTTTAAAAAGGAATTGACAATAACGTTAATCATAACTTTTAAACAGAGTGGTTCATTTGAAGCACTGATTACAATTATTGGCACTGATGCTAATCATTAATCTTCCATACAAACCAGTGGTCCAAACTTTGGCCTACCTATTTCAACGTTATGTTGAGTCTTTTTACACGAATTAACGAGTATAAACCATAATTTAATGGTAAATAACGTAAAGAAACACATATAACGCTATTTAAATAACAAGAAAACAGGTCACTTCACTTCACAACATCAATTTAAAAGTACATAATTTTTGTGATTTTTATAGCAAAACACACACTTTGCTGTTGCCGCCACAAAAGTATTTTTTCAATGTGTTTCCAGCAGTTAAACTTAAGAACTACCAATTACGTTTTAGAGTGTTGTCAGCAAAGAAATTTTATGTATTTATTTTTCCTTGCATCAAGGGCCACTCTCATTAATAAATTGATTTTTCAATCGAGTGGCCAATGATTATGGGGGGGCCAAGATTACTACTGCTTACCCTATGTATGTTTGCATTAATTAATGAAGAGATTAACTTAACCCTAAACGCTCTCACTATCTAGTCTATCTTAGTCGCTGCGCCAACTCAGTCAGTGAGTTAGTAATTTCATGACCCCTCTCCCCCCATTACAATAACGTTACAGTCGACATGTGATCTTCAATCCCATGACAACACAATGAGAAGGTACAAAAGAGTGTTCGTCCAAGCAAAGGTTTTTAATGCTATTGTAATTCGCGGATAAGTTCAGTCTATCTTGCTATTTCAGCGCGGCTTAACGTCACAGCAGGTAAACATAGGGCTGCCAAACGATAAAGTTAAGAGTACAATTTGAAAAAATGCAGACTTAAAATTCTCCTACATACCTACATAGAAACACGACTGTTATCCCACGAGGGTTAGCCAGGGACTAGACAATGGGGACTGCCATAGTCCACGTTTCACCAAGTTACAACTGCACATGCGCTCACCGTAGGTGCACATACCTAGTGCATATAGTTAGCGTTAGTCATCATCCTAAAGGTCCTACTGCTGCCACATTGACGTGTTGTGCACTCGCATAATGAATGACAGACAAAATAGTTCCCCATTGTTGTAAATAGATATTTTCAAGGTAGGTCCATATAAAAATAGGATAAAATGTTTACTAGAAAAAAAAAAACCGGTCTCAGGAAGCTCGAATGGGATTCGAACCCATGACGTTTGGATTGCCGGTCCACTGCTCTAAGGGCCAGAGCAGACATGCTGCGATTTAGACGCTTTTTTTAGAAGCTGAATGCAGCGACTGCATTGCTAAAACGCGCGATTCCGATACTGCAATCGAACGCAGAGTCGCCGAAACGCGATGCCAGTCGCAAAATCGCCGATCGCCGATGCTAAAAATGTGTGCGGTGGCTCTAACCGCTAAGTTACCGAGATCCTATATCTAGATACCTATATAGCATTGTGAATGCAAAATTTTAAATAATGAAAATATAAAAATAATTTAATATAATATGGAATGTGAGCATGTGGGCTGTTGTCGATGTGGGAAGGCCTGAGCCCAGCAGTGGGACTTTTTTTATAGGCTGATGATAATTATTACTGCAACTATGTGACGACAAATTATTTACATAAAATTAAAATATTGGCTACAAAACTCAGAGTCGTGGCAACCCTGACTACGTAAGGTGAAAGGCTATAATTTTTCATTCGGAACCTGCAGGACGAGATAAGGCACAGACTTATGGCGTCCTGAGAGGGACTGCGAGCGACTTATGACGCGGTGCCCTTAATAGTGGCGGGATATTATGTAATGATAATAAATAGCGGAGCAAAGTTAACAACAACACTATGATACTGGTAAATCCGAGCTGGTTAGTTGTTTGCTGGGTTGTTTTTGGGGACTGAGCTGACTTTACGAGGCGTGAAGAAGCACTTTGCGGTAGAGGTGAAAGAACTCAATTCTTTTAAGTCTTTCAAAAGAAACTCGACTCGGTTTTGACGGTTCACAACTCGATCGAGTCTTTAAACCTTGAGCCCTGAGCCTTTTAGGAGTCTTCGTCTATGACTCAAGTTTTATTTTTAGTCAATAAAAAGACTCGAAATTTTTAAACGACTCAGTCGTGACGAAAAGGCTCCAACATTTTAAAACGACTCGACTCGTGGGAGCCGTGAGTCGTATGGCGGGCTCATACGCTGTAATGAAATATTTATTTATTTATTTATTTAATCTTTATTGCACATAAAAACAGCAAAAGGCGAACTTAACGCCACAAGGCATTCTCTATATAGAATATAGAAATGAATATTAGAATGAATGTGGATATAATATAGTAGGTACACACTCAATAATTAATACAGGGTACAGGGACATTATATATCTTGTTTATTAGATAAATGGTTGACATTTTATAATAAATTTAAGTTCATAATAATTTAGATAATTTATTATATGTTTTGAATTTAGAGTTTTTGTTACCTGAAGTCAATTTTTTAAAATGTATTTATTATAAATTATCTTTATTTCATAGGTAGATAGATTTCAAAAATATCAGTTCAATTTTAGACTGCTTCAGCTAAAGTTATGTGGCGCTATCTCTTGACGGATAATGTAAGGTAAGATAGAAACATTTGATTGGGGGTATTTTATTAATAAATTGACATAAATAAAGTTACACTTGTTGGTTTCTGATTGCATTAGTAATTTGTTCCTGTTAATTTTAAACAGCTCATTGAATGCTAAATGACTCGAGTTCTTTATTAAAAGACTCGCGACTAAGTTGTGAGGCTTTTAATAAAGAACTCGAGTCGTTTTTATTTCCGAGTCGTATTATAATGACTGAAGTCCTCAGATCAACTCAGATCAGTAAAAAGTAGTGAGTCGTATTTTTGGAGTCGAGTTTTAAAAATCGAGTCTAGTCCTAACTTAAAGGACTTCAAAGACTCAAGGCCTTTCATCACTACTTTGTGGGCCGGCAGAGTGAGGGTGACGATGCTACGTCTCTCTTGATCTGGACGCGAGGACAACCTGGTGCAGCAGTGGACACCGCAGACTCCACTTCTAATTACGTAACATCAGGTGGAGTGGAAGTCATTTGCCGGGCTTAATATAAAAAATCTAACGTGCCTGATGAAAAGTAGACAAAAGTAGACACTTTCTGTTGCAGCAAGGAGGCATCATCATACAAAAACGCGATTTGCAGCGCGTGCGTTTAGTGACCAATACTGGACACTGCAGTCTGCAACGCCGTTTTTGTATGATAAACCGATATCGGTTACTAATAATTATTAATATACAAAAGGACCCAAAAGGTCGACGAGCTACTGCTAAAATGACTCTGCAGGCCCCACCACGATAAGATATTAACAATTGAATTTCTGTGTCTGGTTTCTTATAGGCGAGAGGTTAGTTTCATGATCTGTGACAACACATGAGTTAGATACAAAAAATGCATAAAAAACACGTACGTCGTCGTCGTCACTGTGCCAAAAGACCTCAAGGTAAATGAAGTACAACTTAACATTTGTCTTAAATAAAAATAAGTTAATAAACTTTTGTAATTTAACGCAACGCCAACATCAAAGGCGGCACAATCCAAACACTTACGCAAACACGTGAAAAGTGGCAATAAATTAATTGCAATCAACGTTGCATAATCATAAGTCTTTCCGCTTTCCACCGCAGCCAATTACGACACTTATTACTGAAGGCGCACGTTTCAATTTCGTTAACTGCATTCGCGATTTATTTAAAAGTCGTGGTTATGCAAGCGTGGCCTTTGGTACTGGGTATTAGAATTGATATTTGCTTGGAGCGTTATGTTTGCGCGCGATTTTAAATGAAAATACGTGGGAAGACGCGAGCGCCAGTGAAAGTTTCCCCGTTTGCGGAAAAACCACACGATTGATGTGTGGTCCAAGTTAATAACTGATATAGAATTATTTAATTTGATATAAAATGTATATGAAACAGTTTTTAAGGATGAACTCGCGTTTATTATACATTTGAAGTTTTATTTTAGTATTGACCTTTCGAACCTTTTACAGAGTTCGTGGTCACAGGGAGACTTGATATTATTGTCATATGCCATAAGTTAAGATTATCTAAGATGCAATTGTTCATATGGGAAGGTACGTTTTCCTAGAAGTGTGAGTTAATATACAGATGACGACAGATCATTTATGATGATGATGATTAATCACGTATGCGCAGGTTTTTTATAACTTTATTTAAGGCTGAGAAGCGAGATACCTTTTTAAGCAAGCTTATTTTGTGGTTAAAATAGTTCAAAACTTAAGGGTAGAGTACCGTTGTAGCCGCAGGTTAAAAATAAAAATAAATATTTAAAAAATAATGGGGTATTAGTATTTATAATTATTATTATTTTATATTAAGCCCGACAAATGACTACATTCCGCCTGATGTTAAGTGGAAGTAAAGTCCAGGTGCGAGGACAATATTAGTGCAGCGTAAGAGACGTAGCATCAGTCACCCTCGCTCTGGCAGCCCACAAAAGCCTCTTCAAACGAGGCGTGAAGATGCTTTTGGCAGAGGACCAATAAAATCGCTTCCTCCTATGAGACGCACCAACAATGTCTGTTACCCAACGTGGTGTGTGAGCCGTTTTTGCCGCGATACCCGCCGATTGTGACTATGTTAATTAGCCCATCGTGTTTTCTTTCGAACCGGTTAATGACACGTGATCAGATTGCGCTCGTGTAACACATATATATAAAAAGAGGGGTTATTTTTAGGTCTATTTAAGGCAGGTCTATTTTTACTCTTCCCAGATTATTTTGGAAATGCTGTAAGCGCTATAAAGACCTATCATTAAATCTAAAACGATACCTAATTAGGCTAGGCGTACTAAATTCTATCCGTCTTCAAATTCTTCATAGTAGATCATTTTAAACTAATTCCTGTACATTTAGTCCAGCATATGCGTTACGTGATGCAGTTGTAGGTAATATTTTTTCTTGAACAAGGAAGTGCGGCGAGAATTGTCTCACGTCTGCATTGGCCTTTAGTGCTTGATTAGAGAAAGGAGCCCCCTTATATGCAAGTAAAAAAATTGGTCAAAACTCACTACCCTCGAGGAATTTCGTTCTCTTATCGTAAAAAGAATGAAAATTAAAAAACCAAAATAAACAGCAGTTTTATGGTAAACTAAGTTTAGCAAATTTCGTGTTCCAACTTTCTTATTTATCTCTTCTCCCCGCAAACAAGCAAAAATCCACAGCAAATAAATCCACTTAGAAACCCTCAATAGCCAACTCTAACGTAGAAGGGATCCATTCAGGCACACGGAAGGATCCCAATCATTATCTGCAGCTTCCTTGCCGGAGGCCAGTAGTAAAAAACGGCTTATCATAGTTCGGGATTGGAATGGAATAAAGTAATAAAGTCACATAATTATTTTTATGCATTGGCGGCAAATCTCATAATCCAAAGATCTCGAGGTAGGCCAAAAGACGATCTGTGCCTGAATGTGTCGTGAGGGCGGACATGTGACAGAACATTTCACTAAAGAGGATAACGAAAATCGGGCAAAGTGGAGAAGATTAGGTGGAACGAACCCTGGAAAAAAAGGGAAAACGGAGGAAGAAGTGGCAAACGGGCCAGATAGAAAACAATCACCGTCACGGCCACTCATTGACCCCTCGCAATACCTATATTATATAGTTTTTTATTCTATTACAAGCGGCCCCTAAATACTCTTCTCCTGTGATGGTTTTACAAACTCAGAAACCTTCTCGGGCTTGAGTGTATACCTACGATGCGTTTTCTCCCGGAACGATTGAACACTGATTTTTGTTGTTTTTTTATTCTTAGATCTGGTTATTATACCTCGTATTTGGTAGCTAGCCAGTCTGCCTTTGATCAAGCCCTACCACCAACAAATTGAGTAGATTTTTCACATACACTCTTATCGGAAGACCACAGAGGCAGTAGGATTATGTAAATAGATAAAAAAATCACAATGCATTTCGATGAAGCTGCCCATTTTAATTGTTAATGTAATTGTTAAATATATTCATCACCTCAAAAATGTATCTAATTTAAACTTGGTTCACCTTGACAATATTTTAATGTGAAAAGAACAATTCAAATAGTTTTTGCGCAAACAGTTGTGTTAATAACAACACGCGTCTGTGACTAGAACAAGATTGCGAATTTTTATACAACATTTTAGAAAAAAACGTGTTTTATCAAGTTACACCGTTTCACCGTGGAAGCGACAACATAAATCAAACCGACTGATAACTGAACTGGGCGTTTAATGGAATGCCCTATATTGATTTATTGCCGCCACTAGCGGGTAGTACCCTAATTATCGTTGTTGTTGTTTCCACTGTTTATTTATCGATGTAGCGGAAGTGAAAATAGTACGTACTACGGTAACTAGATTACTAATTTTTATCGTAGTGTGTTTAAATTTAAATTTAAACTAGCGGCTAGCCCGCGGTTTTCCAAAAAATTTATTTGTACAATCCTTGTCCTGACAATAACAAACACAACAAAATAAGAATTAGTCAAATCGGTGCAGCCGTTCTTAAGTGATGCGCGTACAAACATTCTGAGAAATTTATTTTTAACCGCAAGAAACTTCAAGGGCTGTATATGTCAATTGTTTTAAACATGACAAAAATGGTCTCATTGCAGACTAAGGCTGGTTTCACAGTCACGCGTTTGACCAGCGCCGGCCACACGCGCGCGCTTACAATTACACTAGATTGTAGGTTGCGTTTCATAGTCATCACGCAGTTCAAACGCGCAACTACTATGTAGTGTAGCGCGCGCGTGTGGCCGGCGCTGGTCAAACGCGTGACTGTGAAACCAGCCTAGCGTAGGTACTTATCGCCCAGCTGACGCGAACGGGTCAACAGACGCGTAGATGGTCGGCCGGCCGTTGCCCGCGCGTTGTATAATCGTTACTTTTAATTGTTTTTTATTTTATTTATCTTAGATTATTGCTTTATAATAAATTAGACACTCAAAGAGTATCCAATTAAAATTCACACAATGAATTATTTTAATAAAAATGAAAAAAAAACACGAATTCCTTTTCTTTTATTTTTGTCATGTTTAAAACACTTGACCTGACCAGCCCTTGAAGTTTCTTGCGGTTTCTAGCAGTCGCTTTATATACATAGATATCTAATAATTGTTTTCTTATTCGTTATTGGTAAACGAGCATACGGCACATACCTACTAAGCGACACCAAACCAAAGGCATCATGCGTTTACGACCTTGAAGTATCAGTAATGTATGTTATTTAAATTTTTCAACTTATTTGTTATCACTATGTTTCGCTTTTTATTTTTGTATATTTTATACGTTGTTGTAATTAAAATATTGTGCTGCACTACACCTATAATTTAGAGACATACACACATTTTATTTTTATACAAAATAAATGTAACACAAAATTGCTGACCACCACAAATGAGCTTTTAAAAGCATCGTAACTTCGCTAACAGAACATTACTACTGTATTTTACGTGCCATCTTTAACTAACTACAATATGTCTACAATATATCGATGATGTAGCGAAATCTGGGAGCATAAAAGGCAACATTTTATATTTATTGTAACGATAAACTCATTTATTAGACGACGACGAACATCCCGCTTTATTAAGCGGATATAACATAAATGCTAACAGAACATCGTAATAAAGTATAACTTCACCATTACATGACCTATGACATGAAAATGTACAAGACGTTAATATTTAATTATTACTGAGTGTAGAAGCATTTTTTTCGGAGAACATACTCTTACAAAATTGTATAAAAGTCGAAAAATACGATATGTAATATAAAAGCTAAAAAAATAGTATCCATTAAGATTAACATTGACTTAGGATTGACATTGAGGGGGTCGAGATCGAATATGTCCAAGAATACCTTTATCTCGGCCAAATAGTCTCTTTCCAGGCGCGACAAGACATGGGAGTTGCCAGACGCACCGAAAACGCCTGGAAGAGCTATTGGTCGATGAAAGACCTTTTGAAGGGAGAACTACCACTTTGCGCGGACATATGCATTCTCCCTATCCTCACCTACGGTGCACAGACTTGGTCTTTGACTGCTCAACAAAAGTCTAGGCTCGGGGTATGCCAGCGAGCGATGGAGCGCAGTATTCTGAGAGTCAGATTGTCAGACCGCGTCAAAAACACAATACTGCGCTCCAAAACACAAATCGCTGATGTTGGACAAAAAGCCGCTAGTCTGAAGTGGAACTGGACCGGACACATCTATCGAATGTCGGACGAGATGTGGGCGAAAACCACGACTATGTGGATGCCACGCGATGCCAGGAGACGACGCAGCAGGCCCAGAAGGAGATGGCGGGACGAGCTTTTTTTTTTTTATTGGCAACGGGTAAGCGCTTGGCCTTCATCTCACCTGATGGTAAGTGACGATAAGGCCGAAGGTGAAAGCGCGCTTCAACCGGAATCCTCACTACTGAGGATAGCTAGACTCCTACTGCAAAGACTGGCCATCAAGAGCCCTTAATCGCGAAGATTGGAAAAAGGGAAGGGAGGCCTTTGCCTTGCAGTGAGACGACCATGGCTGAAACAATAAATAATAAATAAATAATGTCATCTAGTGGCTAAGCCACCGGTCTTAGACTCAGTGGTCCCACCCGGGTTCGATTCCCAGCGGGGGGTACACCTTTGTGTACTTGGTTTGCTTGGTGGTAGGGCTTGTAAGTCCGACTGGCTAGAGTGGCTAGCTACCAAGTCCGGCGCCATAACAAAAATGTCAAGAACATTGTTGTGTTCCAATAATTTAGAGATAAGATTTTGCCAGTTCCTCAGTTCAGACATTGGCACGCTTTTAGCAGTCATTTTCACTGAGGACGTAGAGTGATAGCCTATGGTTGCGCAAAAGATCCCGATGGGTCGACGTGCTACCGCGAGAAAGGGACCTCGGACACTACTAAGATAAGATAAGAAGACACTGATAATTCCATTTTGACAAGGCACTTTTTTCCGTATTTTATAAACTACTAGCGGCCCGTCTGCGACTTCGTCCGCGTGGGCCCCGTACCCCGTGGGCCCCGTACCCAGGGGCATTAATCCAAAAAAAAATCATACAAAAAGGTTTGTATGAAATTTTGTTTTTGGTCCTGACTATTAAAAACACAACCAAAAAAGAATCAGCCAAATCCTTAGAGCATTCAAGTTGGTTGAATGCTCTAAGGGCAAATCGGACGACTCGTGATGCCGCGTACAAACATTTATGCAATCGATTTTTATTTATATAGATAAATAGATCGGATGTTCAATGAACTTTAAGAATGAAGATACGGAGTAGGTAACTATGTAGATAAATAATCTGTGGCTACGGCCTTATGTCACAGATAAAGTAATAGTTCTACGTCCAGATGCCCTTAGTTAATGTTACGTAAGATATATAAATAAACAACATTTAAAGCGTGATTGGTAATGCGTACAAAATGTAGGGAGGGTGAGTCTAAATTAATTTGGAGCCCGAGAACCAAGACGGGTCGAAAGAAAAGTAGATAGACAGATAGATAGAACGCTTTATTGCACACACAAAAACCCAGAAAACATAAATAAACATATTAAAACAAATGTGGGCAAAGGCGGTCTTATCGCTTAAAGCGATCTCTTCCAAACAACCTTTGCGGTATAGTACAACAGAAAAAGAACGACAAGCACAAGCAAATATGAAATAAAAAAATAGAATTAAAATACTTAATATAAAAATAAATTTAATAAACATACGATACAGATAATAAAATATTATAAAAATAAATATATATAAATAAATAATATAATATATAAGTAAAAGTAGGTAGGTATTTACTTTACTTTCCTTTACTTTAAATCTGCTTTTTTTTCAAGCAACGCGAATTCCTTCCTTAATAAAAATTCTTAAACCATCAGCTATCTAACGAGTTTAGAAATCTGACCCTGAAATCTATTTAATAAATACTACGAGCATTAACTGCTTTTTCTAAGCAATCGTAAAAACTAACAACTTGACACTTGCAAATACGGAAAGTTCGCACAAGATGTGATTGCAGTTATAATAACTGTTTAATAAAATTAGGCGTAGCTTATATACTGAGTGGAGAAGTCTCTATTTAAAAGCTATTTAAAAAGGCTTTAGAGCGTTATTATAAAAACTAACTAAAGCGTTCGCATTTAACGTTAAAACTGTAAATTAAAACGGAACTTCAACAAACACTCGGAATAAAAGTTTATAACGCTGCTGGCGCGCTATTATCGTAAACGCGAAAACACATTTCATAACAACTTTGACTGGGATAACGTCATAATAATGTAGGGCTGTGCAAAATGAATGGAAGCAACGAGAGAAATAAATTGTATACAACCTGTAACAATGCAATAAGCGGGTGGCGCAGCAGCAAACGGCTACTTGTAACATTAGCTGTAATCATTGAATACATGAAAATAGGTCTCATTTTGAGCAATTCATATGTTAAGTGAACTATTTTTTTTAGATAGTAAGTAAGCTTTACAAGAAACATTATTTTTCTTGGTATTTCTTTAATTCAAGATACTATGTTGCATAAAAGATTAAAAGAAATTGATCCTTAAGAATGACTATTTCGGTTGGTATCATAAAAAACAGGATGTTTTTTTTTTCACATTTCGCCGATTCAATTCCCGGCTCAAGCAGGTGACTTTTCCAAAATATTTAAATGCAGTTTTAATTATTTTTGAAAATAAAGTACTTTCAGTCAAATTAGCTATCATTAATATTAAGGGTACTTTTCCTCCAACCAACGGTCTTTTTTTCCACCCTGTGTAGCATTAATAAAACTATGTTTGTACGATGTATGTTTTTTAGACCACAGCTTTCCATTAGCCTATATCCGAACATTGTTCATATACTGAAGTATTTGATTTTTCGGCCCTCTGTTGTAGGATAAAAAGTTTTAAAAAAGATCTCAAGACACAGTAAGATAAAAAAAAAAGTTGATAAAATTACATCCTCAGACGGCAATCGAACTCACGTCCTCCGCAATCTAAGCGGCTGCGTCTCTGATCTGCCTCCCTAGACAAATGGCAAACGCTCACCCCCTCTCTATTCAGGGGGTTTTCTTGTATAGGCCCTCAAGTCGGGTGTACTTACACCAAGGCACAATACACCTAGTATGAAGTCGAACTACTGTATATTATGTGTATCTGTGACCACCTATCCCATGTTTGTATTGATACTGAAAATAGCAGTTGAGAAAAGACTGCTTAGGGTAAGTCAAAGTCAAAGTCAAAATACATTTATTCAATAAACTCAATTAACTAATTAATTAACTCAAGAAACCGCAGCGCACAGAAGCAACGACATTTACAAAAAAAAAATATGTCGTTACCAGGTCATAAAATACAAAATATTAATTTAAAAAATAATAAATGATGCAATACAAAACTACAATACAATGTAAGAATCAATTAATTATAGACAATAAGAAATAGCTGTTGGAGTAGTTGGAGCATTTCAGATCCAAGCTGTTATGTCTTCTGTGTAATCTGACACTTTATAATAAGCTTTTTTTTATAAAGCTTTTCTTTTATTTTGATTTTAAACTTATTAAGATCTAATTACTGATGATATAATTTCTAATTTCTAGGATGCGAATCTATGTTCGAGCGGGACAACACTACTGTCTATATTTGCTTGCATATTTAAATTTATTAAGATCTAATTACTGATGATATAATTTCTAATTTCTAGGATGCGAATCTATGTTCGGGCGGGACAACACTACTGTCTATATTTGCTTGCATATTTAAATTTATTAAGATCTAATTACTGATGATATAATTTCTAATTTCTAGGATGCGAATCTATGTTCGGGCGGGACAACACTACTGTCTATATTTGCTTGCATTTTTAAATTTATTAAGATCTAATTACTGATGATATAATTTCTAATTTCTAGGATGCGAATCTATGTTCGGGCGGGACAACACTACTGTCTATATTTGCTTGCATATTTAAATTTATTAAGATCTAATTACTTTTGATATAATTTCTAATTTCTAGGATGCGAATCTATGTTTGGGCAGGACAACACTACTGTCTATATTTGCTTGCATATTTAAATTTATTAAGATCTAATTACTGATGATATAATTTCTAATTTCTAGGATGCGAATCATGTTCGGGCGGGACAACACTACTGTCTATATTTGCTTGCATATTTAAATTTATTAAGATCTAATTACTGATGATATAATTTCTAATTTCTAGGATGCGAATCTATGTTCGGGCGGGACAACACTACTGTCTATAAGCTACCGAGGCATTGGTCTTTCTTTCCATCTTTCTAAGTGCTTGTTTAAAACGCTATTAGTAACCATCAACGTTTAGGTATTACACCTTTGCGATGGTGCAACTCGGTTCTTGCCTTTCGTGGTCCCGAGCCATCCCCATGGCATGGAAGCGATAGTGGGTAGGCGTTCCGAAGGTTATGTAAGTAAGTTTATTTACTAGACTAGAATACGGTTAATTAAGATTAAGGGGAGGAAGACCCATTGCGAAAGTTACAAACTGCCAAGACCGCAAACTGAACGCCTTAGGCGCTACGCAAACGTGTTGCCGGCACTGGATACTATCAAAGGGAATCGAAGTTGCTGCATTCGGAAGTGTCCAACCAGCCTCCTAAGGTATTCTTGTTTGCAAAGAGACACACTGAGTTCGCGCGCCGTTCCATCGAGCTTCTCTTTTGGCCGCCCACACAATTGTCCTTTATTTTCGCGGGCAACCCTACCGAGGTCTACTCGTTCAGCATATAGAGACACTACCTACTGGTGTTTGTAACGCATTCCGGTCAGCGGCGCGGCATCGTTGTTGCGTTACGCCGCCGTTATTAACGGCGCACGGCGTTACGTAACGAGTTAACGACGTCGTTACGCGGCAACGATGATTGTGACACCTTCCGTTACGTCTCCGGCTGTTACACGGAAGAATGGAGACGGCTGCGTCGTCGTTAGACATTTTTTTTCATTAAAGTTGGTTTAACGTGATACGTATAGCTGTGTCAGTTTGGTGATTCTTGATATATAAACTACAAATGTAGGTCAGACACTTTTTACGGATTAACTCGCGTGTAAAATTAACTACTTATATCAATTATTATTTATTCAATCTTGACGTTGTAAGTATGTAGGGTGTGGATGTGAATAATATATGAAAATGTCAAAAGTTTCGCTAAAAAAATCATCAAATACGTGCTAATAGACGGTCATGCAAAGGATATATAGGATCATATAAACAACAGCCCGCGTCTTTATCCAACTGAACTTCCAGCGATAATATTTTATACGAATTAACTAATCAAAAACTTCAGTGCTTCACATAAAGGAAAGATTATCGTCGACTGTTCATATACGAATACTGAAGTTCTTCGGGCACATAACTCGCAACGAAGAATCAATGGAGCGTCTCGTAGTTCAGGGCCGAATGGAGGGCAAGAGATCCCGTGGTCGCTCTCCAACCAGATGGGTAGACCTCATTAGATCCCTCACTCAATCTACCATGACCGACTGCTCACACAATGCCACTAACAGAGCTGAATGGAGACGAATAACGAGCGCCGTCATTCACCCAGACCCTCCCATAACCACGACCACTCTGTCAAGAGTGTCCGACTAAAAAATAAGAAAATAATCAAAAACATAATTTTTATTCCGCAAAACACTTACCACAGCTATTATTCCATTCAATTCGTATTGAATCGACAGTACATTTGTAAGTGTACAGTCTACTACATATCAGGTCGACACGCTCGCAATACTCCGATAAACCACCATACAAAATTGCATTTGGCCCTTATTACACAGAAGGGGAGGGGAGGAAGGGGCACGCGATGGTACCATCCGAGGCAGGCACGGAATGAGGGATGGAAATGAATGCTGAGGAAGGCACAGCACGTAAAGCCGTTGGTCCTGGTTGTTGTCGTAGGATGGCAGTCGTTACCCACCAATCGCCATGTGGCCAGTGTGGTTAGTGGGCCAATCTTCACATGTAAAAAAAAAAGAAGCAGAATCACCTTCTTAGGTTGATTAAAAAAAACTGCAAAAAAACTGTGTTGAAGGTTTTTCTTTTCTATGGACAGAACATTTTTTTCTAGCTTTTTTACGTATTTTATTTATTTACCCTTGATTCATTTCTCTGTCTAGTCTTTATTTTGCAATTTTTGACAAGGAATGCCTAAGGGCATAAGTCCGAACTGTATATTTGTTAAAAAATAAAATAAAAATAAAAATCACCGGTAATATCCATTCTTACAGAAATCATAAACATCGCTCGTAACTGTGACCGATTACTCATTCATTCTCGATTCAGCTCAGTAGCTCAGAAGGGGCATTCGACGGTATATATATAAAAAGCCGATGGTGCGTTATTGACCCCCGAACTCGGATATCGAACCATCGTACCATGCTAACGGAAAGGAGCCCGAAACTATTTTTCGTGTTCGAAATAAAACCAAAACATTAATGTGAGGCGTCGGTAGCCGAGCCGAGCCGAGCGGGTTGAACGTGGTTCAGTCCCCATAGCTCGGTTAGACTACTACGTTAGACGACTACTACTCCGACATAGTCATTTATATTAACAGGATGGGTTAATAGGACTATTAATAATAATTAATATGTGAAACGCACATTAATAATAATCTATCAAAAAATGTATAGTCAAGAGCAAAAATATGTAAACAATTAATACAATGGAATAAGAGTCAAAGTGTTTACATATTGGTACTCGTGACTGTACTTGTGTGAGCTGTGGTGGCAGCTCATCATTAAATACTACCAACCCATCTCTTCTCTTAAGTGTCGTTAAAGGCGACTAACGGGCTGAAGACTGCTCATACATCCAACAGCGTAAAGCGGCGATGTACTCACCACCTTATTTGGTGTGTCGTGGACTATGGCTGTGCTTTGCAGATCTCATTGCGTAGTCCCACGACTATAACTCTTTGAGATAAGTCGAGAATGTGTGTAGGTATGTTTGTTTGTGAAGAGATCGTCCAAATTAAATGACGACCTCCGCGGTCGAGTGGTTAGCTCGCCGGGTCTGGCGTCGCGCCATCTCTGAGGTACCGGGTTCAAATCCCGGTCGGGTCAATTTAGAGAAAGCCGCTTTTCTATAAATTGATTTCATGTCTGGGTGTTTTTCTATGTTTATGTATATTTATCCGATAACTCACCATATTAACGAGTTTCAAAAAGAAGCTTATCTTGGTTTAGATAATTGGTGTGGGACAAATAAAATAATAATAAAAAATACCGCCCCTTTCCTCTAAGTAGTTAAAATACCGCTCCCAAACCCAGACTAGAAATCATCGTCAGAATAATTGTAAAGATGAATTGATTTCAATGACTTTTGAAACTACTACGAGTACAAATATGTATGTTAAACTACCAGGGATATAACAATTACTACCACAAAAGATAATAATAGCCTCCTCTGGTCCAGCCAAGCTCGCAATGGCCCGGATACACCAATTACGTAAAATGATAGCACTATTACGGATACCCCTAGGGACGGACCGGACACTAAAACTAGTTTCAGTTATGCTTAGGGATGTGTTATACTTTATTGCTATAGTGATAATGATTATTATTACATGAAGGCGATTATACATTATGCATTATGCGAAAATTTCGGTAAACATTTCGGTTGTCAAAACGTGGAATTTGGCACTGCATTCGTGGCAAGAGCATGGGATTTTCTTTGGCGCCGTGGCGGTCGAGACGACAGATCAGAAGAAGACGTGTACCTACGTGTACAAATAATGTCAATGTCAAATATGACAGGTGACAGTTTGGCTGCGTTCAGTTCAGTGTACAATCTGTCTCGCCGGCTTTTATTTGTTTATGGTGATTTATTATTTATATTTTATTTAGGTTTATCAGTAGAACGCACAGACTATACGTCTGTGGTTGAACGATGTTTTTATTTTGTATATTTGTTTTTTATTTTTTGTATAGATAGTGTTTGGTATGTGCATTTTTAATATATGTATATTTATGAGTATTTAAGTTTTTTACAATATTCAGATATCCTTATTTGTAACATTTTCTTATTTATTCGTTTATGTAATCTTATTAAAATTAGAAACGTCACCTCGTACAGGCCCTGCCAGAATATCAGCGCCGTTGCGATGTGACTTTGTCACACCGTAGCGGCATATGCTGAGGTAGGGTCCTGATTGGCTCGTCACACTGTTTTTTTTCTGTTAGTAGCATTTTCTGTACCTATATGTATTTCACGTCTTTTTTTCTTATTATTCTATACTTTATTTAATTGTGACAGTCAATAAATGTTTTTTCTTTCTTTTTTTCTTTCAAAATATTAACAGCAATTTAAGGATATCCTGCTTGAATTACTTACTAGTGATCGGAGTACCTAGGTAAATTGAATTAGGGTCACTGATCTGAAACGTATGTATTAGTATGGATAGATAGGGCGCATTCCTGCCGAATTATGTAAGTAACTAAGATTTTTAACCGGCAATTATATAATGATTAAGTATAAAATGTATTATAATGAGCAATATTATTTTCTTAAAACTTTCTACGTAATGCGGCGGATTAAGTGACCGCATTTCTATGGTAAAAACTATAAACATAAACTTTCCTACACTCACACCAATTCAGTATCTAGCCCAAGAGAAGCTTCGTTATGAAACTCGTTAAATGGTTACTAGACAACGGATAAACATACTTAAAATACTTAAATAATACTTATTATACATAGAAAACACCCAGACCCGAGACAATTTAGAAAAACAATAATTTCTAAATTGACCCGACCGGGGATTGAACCCGGGACCTCAGAGATGGCGACACCATGAAAACCTGTGTACAAACCACTCGACCAAGCAGGTCGTCAACATGGTACCTATTCATAGATTTGAAGTAAAAGTTTTAAACAAGTATAAAATGGGATACATTAGTAATACATAGTTTAATAAATTTTACATTTTATTTAATCCCGAAATACCTGAACGACTTTTCATAAAATACTAGGTAGAAAGATACACACACGGTGTCGTACTTAACGACATCGACACAGCCTCCCAAGGCATCCCTAGTTTCATAATTAATTACAGCAGCTAATTACCGCACTGGTCCGGCGGGTGCAATAATTGAGACGTATCCGCGACCGCCGGGGGGTTAGTTTTAGCGTTGGCCTATTATGCACGGCGGCCGGCCGGTGCTCTATTAACGGGTTAAATCGTAAGGAGGTAGCATTACGGCCGGCGACCTGATTCTGTAGTGTTAAATGACGTGTAACTTTGCTAAATTAGTTGTCAATAATTGTGTCCATCATATACAGGTTGTGGTTTTAAACAGTTGCCAAATTTAAGGAGGCGATTGTGTTAATGTAAATGATTATAAATCCATTTAAAAAAAATACGTAAAAAATTACAAAAATTATTTTGTTCCTGTTGCATGTCATTCTTATAAATATACTACGTTGCTTATTGGTACGCGGCCCGCCACCCGCTCAAAGCGGGACGAGCTAGACACGACGCGAGACGCACGAGAGTCTGCTCTGTATCTGTAGTCAGTCTCCCGCTACCCGTGCCCGCGAGCGCACGCGCACGGTTGACAAAGGAATTTCCGTGCCGTTTTCAAACGTAGGTAGGTACCTACGATGTCGCGTTATTCCAATCTCGACTACGTTGAAATGGTGCAGATGTATGCCCTCGCTGGTAACACCTTGAGGGGTGCAGTGCAGATGTTCGCGGAGAGGTGGCCAGACCGACCAACGCCGTCCCGAACGACGATGCTGGCTGCTACACAACTCCCACTGGATTACGGGCAGTTCAGTATCCCAGCGCACGCCAGTGGTCGAGGCAACGTGTGGGCCTGCCCGTCAACTTACAGGAGCAGATCTTGCAGTTCTTCGACGACGAGCCACGCGGCAGTACACGTGATGCTGGGCGGCACTTTGGCCTTGATCACACCATCGTTTGGCGCTTGTTGAAGAACAACCAGCAGCACCCATTCCATTTTCGACGAGTTCAGGATTTGCTTCTCACTGACCAGTCCAGCCAAGTCGAGTTTTATAGGTGGCTCCTCGAACATCAGCACGTCAATATTCTGTGGCCTGACGAAGCGCTGTTTTTGGAGTGATGTAATAAGGCTAGTGTATGCTGAGGAGGTTACAAGTGTTGTGCAATTGCGTACGCGAGTGGTGTCCGCTTTTGAAACAGTGAGGGAATTCATTTACGTCCTCAACCAATTAAAAGAAAATTTACATAGGTAAGTCACAGTTTTACTTAAGCACATTTTAATTTCATTTCATTTCCATACCTACATACTATTGGCATAGGTACGTAGTTTTACTTTTCTGAATGACTACCGGAAATCGAACCAAGAAACTTTTAATTAGGAAGTGGCTATGTAACATACATACCTACCTAGACTAAATAACGTAGGTACCTATTTAGTTTCTAGGATGAAGTAGCGTGAAATAGCCACGAAGACAATGTTTGTTTACGTTAACGGTTGTTGACCTCAGAGTAGTATATGTAAATTTCGAATAGAAACGTGAGATGTTACGAAAGATATAGGACACCGACCAATAGGTAATATTTTATTTTTATATTTTTATTTAAATCATAACTATTTGTTCTACACTTGTGTACAATATGGCAACTGTTTAAAACCACATCCTGTATAAGGTGACTGCTAAAGGTGACTGCTAGAAACTGCAAGAAACTTCAAGGGCTGGTCGGTTAAAGTGTTTTAAACATGTCAAAAATGACAAAAAAGATTGCAGACTAAAGTAGGTACTTATCGCCCAGCTGACGCGGACGGGTCAACAGACGGGTGGGTCAACGGCCGGCCGCTGCCCGCGCCTTGTAAATAATAGTTATTTAATAGTTAAATATTTCCTTTTTATTCGAATGTTATTGCTTTAAAATAAATTATTTACTCAAAGACTATCAAATTAAAATTCATAAAATAAATAATTATTTAATATAAAATAAAAAGCACGAATTTCTTTTGTCATTTTTGTCATGTCTGAAACACTTGACCTGACCAGCCATTGTAGTTTCTTGCGGTTTCTAGCAGTCGCCTTGTATATTGTGATTACGTACAACAGCGTCGCGTAGCGGTGAAAGAATACTAG
Source organism: Scoparia ambigualis (assembly GCA_963921215.1). Lineage (NCBI taxonomy): Eukaryota > Metazoa > Arthropoda > Insecta > Lepidoptera > Crambidae > Scoparia > Scoparia ambigualis. The sequence goes on from OY992526.1 coordinate 20,566,923, forward strand.
CACCCCCTCTATTCCCTTGAGTTTTTTTATATAAGAAGGAGGCAAACGAGCAGGCGGGTCACCTGATGGAGAGCAATCACCGTCGCCCATGGACACCCGCCACACAAGAGGCGTCGCAAATGCGTCGCCGACCTTTAAGATAGAATAGGGTTAAGGAAGGAATAGGAATTGTGAAGGGGGGGGGGGGGGAAGGGGCCTCCGGAACTCTCACTGGCCGGACGAAACACAACAGCACCAAGTGCCATTAGTGTTGTAAAAGGCGACTAACGGCCTATAGACTGCACATGCATCCAACAGCATAGTCACGCTGTCACGCTGAGCACATGTGCATTGGCTATTTGGTGAAAAGAGGACTGCTTTCGCAGTCCTCATTGCCTGGTCTCTGACTAACCCTTCGGGGATAATAGTCGTGATTTAGGTATATTATGTGATTGCGTAATGAATGGAATCTGGCGTAACATAGCAGAGTGGCATTAATATATTTATAATATATTTTCCTGCTTCGGAATCGGAAGGCACGTTAAAACATTGTGGTACCAGTTTGATGATGTAAGATGGAAGTCTTAGGCGAACGCTACACGCATGATCCATATTGTGATCCGTCAATATATACTGACGGATCACGATAATTATTGACGTGTAGTGTATTGAAGGACCACAATATTTATCGCTGGATTTCTGGATTTCCGTGATCTGATCCCAGATCCTAGATCGTGATATTTATCTTGCGTGTAGTGTAGTGTCGCGCGTCAATATTTATCGTGTCAGTCAGGGTTGCCAGATAGGAGCTAACTCAATTCGCCAAATTTTGCCTACCGAGTAGCCTAATAGTAAAGTAGATGATAAACTTTCATTCCGTCAACATTATGAATATGTGTTAAAAAGATGTAATGGTCTTTTAGGTTTTATATTTAGATCCACAAAAGGTTTTAGGAAACCAAAAAGTATAATATGTATTTATTACAGCATAGTACGTAGTATTTTAGAATATGGTTGTACAATTTGGAGCCCATTCTATAAAATACACATAGAAAGTATTGAAGGCATTCAGAAAAATTGCTTAAGATATCTATGTTATCGCTTTCATTTAGGCAGGTCTCTTCATTCTTACGAACTTCGAATGATTAAGTTCGGTGTGGTTTCGCTTGCGGTCCGTCGAGAACAGTATGATTTAATTTACTTGTTTAAAATATTGCACTCAATAATCGATTCCCCTGAATTGCTTTCTTTAATTCAAATAAATACTTTGTATCGAACCCGGGCGCCAAAGACTTTTGTACTAAATGTCTATAAAAATAATACATCATATTACAATCCCATTGTTCGAATGTGCCGTTTATACAATGAACTGGTTGCGCTTAATAACGACATCGACATATTTTCCATGAAAATACATGAATTTAAAAAAAATGTCCGAGAAAATTCTCGGCTCGGCATCTCCCACATAGTAAGAAAGCTTCTTAAGTGTAATGTCAACAATCAGCTGGAATCAGTTTTCGATTTGTTTGATTTTTGTTATTCTTCATACTATGTATATAATTAGTTTTTAATTGAATGTTAGTTTTAGATTAGATAAACTTTAATATGGACGCTTATTATTAATCGTGCTGTGTACACATGTTTTAGATAGGAATTTAGCTCTTATACAAATTGTGATGCTTTTTTGTTATTTTTTAATTTCTATCTGTTTTGTGTACCTAATAAATAAATAAATAAATAAATAAATCGCCTAATATTTTTTATTTTGACAAGTAGCTTAATTCGCCCAATATTTTGAGCTAAGTCGCTTATATTAGTCTCAAATATAGACGACACGTAAAAAAAACAACGTTAAGCAAAACACATTTTTTATTTAAATAATTTAGGTAGGTCTTTGCCTTACTTACTTTGGTATTGTTTCATTTTTTAAGAAAAAAAAGAGTATGTATTTACTTGTTCTTAAAAACGTAGGTATCTATTGTTGCTCTTTGCGACATTTAACAATTATTTGTCTTTTACTTACTTGGTGTCGTAGAATATAAATTACGCCTAGGTACATGAAAAAGAGGACAATACTCTGTTTTCGAATACGGGTGGCAACCCTAATCACGTCTGCCTCGTAGAATTTAACGCGATCCGTATTGATGGTGTAGAGTGTGCTGTGATCCAGCCCAAGATCCATCAATAAATATCACGATATTTATCACAATATTTATTGACGTGTAGCGTTCGCCTTAAAACCATCAACCATATTTGTACTGGCACCTCGAGACCAACCGTTAGGTTATGCAAGAAGTGCCAGACGTCCCTGCGCCAGTAGAACACTCGCGCAGAAGACCATTTGCGTTAGGCCTTGACGCCAAATCAGTGCCCGCCGAAGCGCGCTCTTCATTCGGTACTCATAAGACTAGTGTCTCGGGAGAGTCTCCCCGTGAACACTGCCTAAATATTGTCCAGATAGGTAACCAGCTCGCTCACTTCTCGTTGCACGAAGGAAGAGTCTTCAATCCATTAGTCGCCTTTTACGACAGCTAAGGGAAGAGATATTAAGTGTTTGCAGTATTCTTTTAATAATGAACCGCACGCCACCACACCGTACCATAGAAAATATTTCATATTCGCTAATTCCGTTATTTACCCATCAACCGCCATCCTTGTCAGTCAGCGTGGCCTACATTTCACAGGCAAACTAACCACATTTCATTCTGCAAGGCCACAAGTACATCAACCAGCACACGCAAAATCATATTAAAATTAAAGCTTAATAAAGCGCGCGGGACGTCCGCTCAAAGTTATATAAAAGTTGGAATTTAACGTCGCGGCTATTATCAAAATTTAACCAATTACCTACCGGACAGTTAGATTAGATTAGAGCGCTTGTAACTTTAAAATAATATAACTAATTGACTTTTAATATTGTTTGTGTTTGTATAATATGATTATTGTTGAAATTTTGCATTCACAATGCTATATAGATATAGGATTAAATGTTTACTTACTAGAAAAAGCTCACCAGAGCAGTGGTCCAGCAATCCAAAGGTCGTGGGTCGAATCCCACTCGAGCTTCCTGAGACTGGTTGATTTTTTTCTAGTAAACATTTTATCCTGTATAATATGAGTTTGTTATGTAATGGAAATGTGGGAATAGGATGGACGTGGGCTTAACATGTGTCTTCCTTATATTATTGTTTTAAAAAAATATGAGCCGTGTTGTATCGACCCCTCTCTTCCCATAGGTGTCATAAAAGGCGACTAACGGACTAAACATTGCACATACGTCCAACAGCATAAAACGGCGATGGGCTCACCACCTGTAACGTTGAGCACATGTGCAGTTATAATTTGGTGAAACGTGGCCTATGGCAGGGGACTGCTTCTGCGGTCTTCATCGCCTAGTCTCCGACTACCATTTGGGGGTAATAGTTATGAATCTATATATGTTTGTATGCCTACAAATAACAATAAAGAAATACCTGTAGACATCTCCTATTCAGCATCCTAATCCCTTAATGCCGGAGCATCATAGCATCGTAAGCCTCACCGCCGATATAATACAGTCAGATTAAACGCTGGAGGCGTGACCGAAATCGGAATAGGCTTTGACGCCATAGACCTACGGGCAGGTGAAATAGATCTATAATTTCTAATAATTAATTTTCAATAATTAATCATACGATACCCTAAAGTGTCTCAAGGTATTCGCGTAGTGGTAAGTACTCCGTGCCTCTAGTCGTAATCCCGAGCCACCATCGCAGGCATTGCGATTGTACATACATAGCAGCGTTGCCAGACGTCCCGATTTTGGCGGGACATGACGATTTTTAAATCAAAATTATATATCCTGCGCGGGATAGGCACAGTCCCGCATTTCGGGGATAACTCTACCGTGCGTGCAGCGTGCTGAGAAAGCGCGGCCGGGTGACACAGACAAGTTTGGACTGGCCGCCCCCGCTCGGCGCGTAATGTAAATTTTAAACAAAGACAAATATTTTTAAACTTCTGATTATATACGGTTGTTTTACTATGTCCCGCTTTCGACGAAAGAATCCCGCTTTTTTCATTCAAAAAGTTTCTAATTCCAGAAAAAAATATCTGGCAACGCTATTACATTCAAACTTATATTTACGACTATTTTCCTCGAAGGATAATCAATCAGAGACCAGGCAATGAGAACCTCAAAAGTAAATTTCTGCCATAGTCCACTTTTCACCAAATAGGGACTGCACATGCGCTTAGCGTGACAAGTGGTGAGCCCATCGCCGCTCTATGCTGTTGGATGTATAAAAAAAAGCTTTAGTTCCCAATATCGATATAACAATATGTTGAGTCATCCCAGAGCGTAATGCAATACCCGTGTTGGGGTTGACTCGCTCTTTCTAAGTATGATATGCAGTCTTTAGTCCGTTAGTCGTCTTTTACGACACCCAAGGGAAGAGATGGGGTGGTAGTATTCTTTTAATGAGCCGCTACGCGACACCGCTCAGGTGAAATAGATCTATGATTTCTAATCATTAATTACCCATAATGAGTCACACGAATACCTATGCCCTGTTATTAATAAACGTTGATTAAAGTTACACTTAGGATTAAATTGACGCTGTCTCTATCTTTCTTCTTTAACAAAAACGAGACAGCATCACTTTAAACCTAGGTGTAACATTTGGCCATTTTTATTAATAAGAGGGATGTTGTCTAAAGGTATCCGCGGGGTTACTCGGTGCCATCTATTCGTGCTCCTGAACAGCCGGGTCCACACCGGGCGCATGGGCTTGCGCGGCAGCCCCGATGTGTGCCTCGAGATGCACCCCCGAAACACAGAGGCGAGCCTCGCGAGGCAGGCCGAGCCATCAGAAGTCCCCGAGAACCACCGTTCATACCGAACGCACAACGCACCCTGAGGCACCTTTGAGCGTTTCCCGTTTACCGACAGCCTACGGATCGCCCCGAGGCAGCCCGAGCCGCGTCCACACCGGCTGAGGCATTGGCTCGCGAGGCTGCCTCGCGACCCGTGCTCGGTCGGTGTGGACGCGGCTACACACCTCCGCAGGCATTGTTATTGTAACGCGTTTTTAGTGGGTATGCCTCCGTGCTATCCGTGGAACTCATAGGAAGTGGGATGCAGGGGGTAGAGCCCCACACAACTCGCTGGTTTCTCCAAACCCACGAGTATGCAACCTAATACATTTTATGCAGTTAAAAGAAGGGCTTCAAAACTTTCGCATTTCATTATACACGGGTCTGTCCACAGACTATGTATTCAGTCAGTCCATGACCACGACCGGTGCAACTCGTTCGAAACGACACGTCGGGTATAAAAGGTATGCGTAGGATGCCTTTACAAAGTACTTTTGCTTTGAACGGGGGTATCTGTTTATGCTACAAGCATTGTTATTAGTGCAACTGTCAAATAGAGGACTTAGATTATCCCATACCGTGTACATGGACTTACAAGTTTTAAGTCTATGCCCAAATCCATTAACATTCTGAGCGGGGCGCGGGGCGCTGATAAGGATATTCAGATTGTTTCACGGCGATCGTAAATCCATTGAGCGGGGGAAATTAAATATAATGAGACAGTCGGAACTCGACGATATTAATGAAACGAATTCGCGGGCGGCGGATGCGGTGGTGGCGGCGCGAGTCCCTCTGAAATTAAAACGGGCTACGAAATTGTGGTGGGGGACTATTAATTGTTGTCTTATGGAATTTCTACATTATTGTATTCCCAGAAATTAAAACAACACAAAATCAAATGTTACGAATGACTCATGGTATAGCCCATTCATGAGACAGACTATCTACTGCTGAATGGAACAGTAAAAGACGTAAGAATAACCATATCATACAAGATACTATTTAGCACTATTTGTTATTACATATAGATACATACATATAGGTAACCACAACTTTTATCTCCAAAAAGTTGGTCTAAGGGTTAGTCCGAAGAGACTAGGCAATGAGGACAGCAGAAGTAGCGCTCTACCATAGTCCACTTTTCACGAAATAGCGACAGAACGTGTGCTCAGCGTGACAGGTGGTAAGCCCATCGCCGCTTTAAGCTGTTGGATGTATGTGCAGTCTCTAGTCCGTTGGTCGCCTTTTACGACACCCAAGGGAAGAGAGGGGGTGGTAGTATTCATTCACCGCAACGCGACACGGTATTTGTTATTTTTAACCAAAAATAAAAATGAATGTTGACAGTGATGATAAACCAAAAGTACAGTCTGTGCTCTTATCGCCTTATGCTTGCCAAATGCCAGCAAGTGATCGCTAACCCGGGTTATGCATCAAACAATCAGAAAACGCACTGCCCTACCTGGGATAAGCAATGCACCCAAGAGGGTGCAATGCTTATCTCCGTTAGTACGTCAACTATGTCTAATCTTACTTTTGAGACAACGAAGCCTCATTCTCTTGCAACCACCAAGTACGTCATTAACATGATCAGAAGCAATTCCGTTGCACCGAAATATACGTAAATAAATAACCACATTTCTAATTCAAATTTCAAAGTATTCATTTGAGGTAAGCTCTTACTTCCAAACTGAATACTATAATTATTGCTGCGACGAATAGGACGCTGCTCACATAGAGCGTGAATTTATTACGTTACTTAGTTAAATTTTACAACATAAAAGCGTTCCATTCTTTGCATAACTGAATCAGACCGAACAATAGACCACTCCTCCGCCGTAAAATCAAATTAAAAAAAGACAATTGCTTAATCACCGTTCAGGGAAAATACGCAAGCAGCGAAAAACAATTGCAACAATATTCAGTCGGCGCCGCCGTCCATTCGTCGTGCATAACTAATTAATATCTCCATTAATTAACGGCAACAATAAATAACGGGATTATGAATGCGCGTGTGAGGTGTTCGACTGTGTTTATCACTTAACTGGATAACCGGATAAATGGCGGTACGAATCGGCCGCAGACTGACACATTTTAATGGTAAAACAGTTTTTTTAAAATATATTTTAAGCTCGGCAAATGACCCCACTCCACCTGATGTTAAGTGGAAGTGGACTCCAGGCGCGAGGAAAACTGGTGCAGCGTAAGAGAAGTAGCATCGGTCACCCTTAACCTAACCTAGTGTATTTCATGGAGGATGTCAAAATAACAATCTATAAGGTCGTTACCCTAATAGAAAACAGTGATAGGATGAAATCCCTAAACCGTTTAAGTAAAATCATTTTGTTGTGGGAAAGATTACGGAGAATATGATAATATAAAACATACATCAACGCCTAATTCGGCAAATGGGCGTGCCGTCTGATAGAAAGTGATAAACCGTAGCTTAATGATAAAGAGTATGATGACGCAAGTAACATGTAAACTTTGTTCGCATTAGGTGAAATTTTAATAAAAATGATTCATTTGCTTAAAACATGGTTTTACATTGATGTTGCATTAAACTGTTAAACGTGGGGACATACTAATGTCCTTAGTAACAAGTTAAATGTTAAACATGGATTAATAACAATAAAGCCCAGATAAACACCACATAAGTAGAAAAAGGTAGTAAATGTCGACTCTAGCATTCTTTCGTCATTTTGCTTAATTAAAACTATTTTTGAAGCAATCTACTCGTTACTTGACTAAATTACTTGCTTAATGCGAACAAGGCTGAAGCATGTAACTTGTGCTAGCAGGTTGTAGATTTAAATATTAAATTCTATAAAAAAGGTAAAAGTACAGTTTAAGAAAACCTGAAAAAAATTGCAACGTCGCCGTCGGTTAGTGACATTATATGTATAATACGTTAAGGTTAATAACTTACAAATTGATAAAATAATTTTGAATAAAATAAACATTTTCATTCGTCTTGGGTAATTTGTTAAATTCTTATTACATACACACACACACACACGCACACACACCCCTGTTTGTACAGACGGCCTTTCGAGGACTATGGTTTTATATGACCCATCCGAGGACTCTCTCAAAAACCATGTTAATGACCTTGTATTGTTACTTTAAAACGATAGAAAGAAACAGAAAACACTTTGTTAATGATCAGGTCTATTTGTCTAACGTTATTGCAGCATTTTATTTATTAACTTTTCTTGACCAATGCGTGGACTTATTATACACTGCCAACGCTTGTGGAGACATCTTTCCGAGGACGTCTGTGTGTACCTTTCGAGGACCCAATCGCCTGACTACAGATGGCAATCTGGGGACTCATTTTCACACACTTTCTCTTGAATCCAATACAATTCGAGGACCGTGTGTTTGACTGTACAGAAACAATATGAGGACGTTTTTCCGAGTCCCGCATGTACAAAGCGAGGACCACTAATGTGTAAACATAACATGTTTTAAGTACCATTCGAGAACATTTATTTTGTAATTAACATTCGATGTGGCCCTGATGTACATAAGCTCTTTACTTGACCGGACCTGATTTATGTTAAGTGATGATAAGGCATGTGAAATCGCGTTATTCCCGGTATCCTTAACCACTAAGGAACTGGCTATCTTACCTCGAACTGCTGATAACATTGTTGTTACGGCGACGAGACATACTAAAATAAGTTGGTGGTAGCTATAGCCAGGCGGACTTAGAACAAGGCCTACTGTGCCGTCTGGCGAGTTATAGGAGGTTGTGATGATAGAAGGTTCCTTGGTGATGGTTAATAACGACTGCGTCTCTTCATGTGATGTTGTATATTTATAGTGAAAGACTAGGTTTCAAACTCAAAAATGAAACGACGATTGCCAAGATATCTTCGGATTTTAATCAAGAATAAGTTACACGATACTCAAAATGTCCGTTCCGTTCAACAGCTTGATGGCAAGTGACAACCGAAAATGTGACTAGTGGCGTGTATCTGTCAACGTCACTACCTCGACACTAAGGAATAACGTTATAAAGCCACAAATCACTAATACGGTATTAGCTCCTAATTACGATCGTTGACAGATACTCGTCACTATGTCCAATCGTTACATTCTTTATCGTTATTTTATAGTGACAATCTTACAACTCGGCCATCCTATACTGAGTGAGTCCTCTCACTTAATAATTGCTTTACAAACCACATGTAAATCATCAAAAACAAATAAAAAATATTACTTATGATAATTACTACTGAAAGCTATGATATTACAAACAAAAAGAATAAATAATGTAATATAATAATTTCGTTGGTAGCAAAAAATATTACATTAATTAATTATCCTGCACAATCTGTCACGATCTGCAATCATCTGTGCGGTACCAATCCTTGATATCATTCATTTTCTGCACTGACTGCTTGTAACTTGTGCTAATAGAAGTCTTGCACAATCTGTCACGATCTGCAATCATCTGTGCGGTACCAATTCTTGATATCATTCATTTTCTGCACTGACTGCTCGTAACTTGTGCTCATTCAAGTCTTGCACAATCTGTTACAATCTGCAATCATCTGTGCGATATCAATTACTTGGTACTATTCATATCTGCACTGATTGCTCGTGACTTATGCTTACATTTAATGACGTTACTATTTTTTTTATTAAATTAAATAATTACATTTTAGTACAAAACACAATAAACTAATAAAATTTTGCTTGACCTTATTATAAGTTTACAACCAATGATCATCTGTGCGAAACAACAGTTCCATTCTCTATCTGCACTGATCATTTTGTTATCTCATCTCATAATTTCCAATTCACAATTAATATCATATCAACCTTTAACATACCCTACAACAATCTGCGATCATCTATGCAACATAGAATTGTTTACTGCACTGATCGCTTGTTGTAAAATTCTCTTTCAATTATTTAAAAATCACTATAAAACATATACATGTAAGGCGCATTTATTTAATTAATCCCAAACTCAACTTCCCTTATCCATTTCATAATCACCATCGCTACATTCGTTGTCGTCTTCACTAGCCTCAGTGGAGTAGTCATTAAAATTAAGCCACGGCTGAATTTTGTCAATTGCAACTACATTTTCGTACTTTTTATTTCCTTTCCTAGTGAGTGGTGTATCTTCCACTAAAAATCGATCGTTTGGGAGAATCTTTACTATTCGGTACGGGCCTTAAAACTTTGGTACAAGTTTTTTTGATTTTCCTAAATGATCTTTATCAATTACTGTCCTTTCTACCCTAACAAGATCCCCTACGTCATATGACTTTGCACACTTCCTACTCTTGTCAAATCTTTTCTTAGCCTTTTCTTGTTCCTTGTCTATTTTAGCTTTAGTATTAGACCTTAGCTGCATCAAATCACTTCCACTTACTAACTGAGAAGTTTCAGTTATTACATCACCTAACATATTTTCAGACGTCGTGACTAATTTGCACCCAAACGGTAACTCGGAAGGACTCTTCCCCGTTGTTTTATTAATGGTTGTGTTAATTCCTAACTGGATATCACCAACGTACTCATCCCAGGTATTTTCGTTTTTGCCATGGCATTTGGTACTTAGAGCGTCCAATATGGTGCGATTAAATCGCTCGACCTGTCCGTTCGCTCTAGGTGTTGCGACTGCATTAAGAATATGTTTAATACTGAGTTTTCCCGTAAATTCTTTAAATTTTGCACTTGTGAAACACGAACCCCTGTCTGTTATCAACCTCGATGGGGTGCGAAAATAACTAAAGTACTCCTTAAATATTCTTATCGCAGATGAAGTTTTCGTATCCTTAACTGCGCGTATATTAACGAATTTAGTAAATGCATCAACAATTACTAAAATATATACGTTTCCTTTTTTAGAGCGAACGAACGGGCCGAGATGATCCGCATGCAATGTATGAAATGGCATCTCTATTTTAGGAATCGGGTGTAAGAAGCCTTCCTTTTGTCCTGATGGTGTCTTATGGTGTGCGCATTGTAAGCATGCCGAAACGTATTTTTTTGGTGAAACGACGCATTTTTGGGAACCAAAACGTTCCCTTTAACCTACTTAAAGTTTTCTCAAAGCCAAAGTGGCCTACATCATCATGATTCATGCGTAATATTTGCCACCTTACGCCTCTCGGTACTACCCAACGCACACCGTCATCTAGTACACGATACACATGGTCACCTTTAATTTGATAATTATTTCGTACATCAGCAACAAATTTCGTGTCATCATCTAATAAAATATCTCTAATTCGTTTAATCTCTTCGTCATTACTTTGAACAGTTGCAATCCAATCCTTAATTTCTACCTGCAATACGTCAATTACGTGTGTGTCGGTTCTAGTGGGGATCTCACCCACCGGAGCACGGCTGAGCGCGTCTACATGGGCCATACGAGCACCCGCCCTATATTCTATACTACAGTCGTACTCCTGTAGTTGAACCCACCAGCGAGCTATAATTGGAATAAGATCTCTCTTGGTTAGTGTCGTTCGCAAAGCATTGCAATCTGTCACTACCTTAAACTTTAACCCAAGTAAATATACTCTAAAACGATTCAACGAGGCAATGACGGCCAAAGTTTCTAGTTCAAATGAATGAAACTTCTGCTCATCGTCTGTGGTTTTTCGACTAAAATAAGCTACTGGACGGAAATGCCCGTCCTTGCCTCGCTGCAAAAGTATGCCTGCTATACCGATTTTCGACGCATCAGTGTGCAACTCAGTTTCGTAACTGGCGTCAAATAAGGCCAATACAGGTCGTTCTATAAGCTTTTCTTTTAAAATATTAAATGCTTTCGTATGATCCTCAGTCCAGTTAAACTCAAATTTAGATTTAAGTAAATTAGTCAGAGGGCAGGCTAACAGGGCAAAGTTCTTCACAAACCTTCCAAAGAAACTAGCCAACCCTATGAATCGTCTTACGTCGTGTACGTTTTTAGGTTGGGGAAAATTTGAGATAGCGATTGTTTTACGGGAACCTGGTTGAATACCATCTCCAGACACATGAAAACCTAAAAAGTCTAATTCCATTTGAAAGAAATAACATTTCTTTAATTTCAATGTTAATCCAGCTTCAGATAGATATTGAAGTACCTCTTCCAAGCGTAAAAGGCCTTCATTAAACGAACACGCAGGTATCAAAATATCATCCATATATATTATTACGTACCTAAGCTTAGAGAAGACTCTATTCATAGCCCTCTGAAAAACAGAAGGTGCATTGGCTAATCCGAAGGGCATCCTTTTAAATTGGTAATGCCCGTCAGGAGTCACAAACGAAGTTAACTGTTGTGAGTTCTCATCAATGGGTTTTTGGATAATACCCCGAGAAGAGGTCAAGACTACTAAACAGTGAATTTCCGGCTAATCTATCTAATTGATCATCGATCAATGGTAAAGGATAATGTTCCTTGCGAGTCCTATTGTTTAGTGCTCTATAATCGACGCAAAGTCTTTTTTCACCTGTTTTCTTCTTAACCAAAATAATAGGACTAGCATATGGTGACTTAGATTCACAAACAATGTCAGCATCAATCATTTCCTGTACCATTGATCGTACTAATTCGCGTTCTGGATATGACAGTCTGTATGGGCGGTAAACCACTGGTTGATTATCCGTCAACTGTATTTCCATTTGAACAACATTGGTAAAGCCAAGATCATGCAACTCAGATGAAAAACAATGTTCAAATCTTTTGAGTAGATCTCTGAGTATAATAATTTCGCCGTTGGACAAGTGTTCGCCAAAATTCAAATCAGAATCTGTATCTGGATCATTAAAATTTACTAAATTCACATCTAAATGCTGTAAGCCACTGTAAACGCGAGTAAGCAATGAGTCTTTGACTAACGTTATAACGTTATCGCTAAAATTATGAACTAATAAAACTCCGGCACCGCTATTTAAAATATACTCACCGGGCATCAAATAGAATTCGTTTGTAGGTAAACCCCTAACTGAGCTTCTAACATAAACCGATCCTGAATAGTTATGGTTTGAAAATATCGGAACTGTCATCATTTGCCTTGGTTGCATCTTAATATCCGCTTTCAGAAAAAGGTGCAATTTCACTGTGTCTTCCTTTTTAATGGTCAGAGAATCAGAGGTTTTAATTATCACTATTCCAGGTTTTTCTGTAAAGCTGTGCCCAACTAACACGGGGTATTTGATAACCATATCCTCAACTATGTACACGGCAATAACTTCTTTAATATTTTGTATTTCTATTTCTACAAACGTTGACCCTATAGGACTAACTATGTTATTTCCTAATCCCCTCATTACTGGCATTTTACCTACAGACCAAGTGATTCCCATTTTCAGCGCCTCGCTATGTTGTATCAACGTACACTGACTGCCAAAGTCTATATATCCCTCTGTGGCAAAACCATTTACTTTAATAAAAATAAAATATGTGTTATTACTAGAATCATCTACGTTAAGTTGCATCACGGATTTGTCAGCGGGTTTTTCATTACCTTTATTTGTTTCATTTGGTAGTCGTGAGCAATTAATGGTCGAATGTCCTAACCTATTACAGACATTACATTTTAAGATTTTTTTCGGACATCTAAAACTAAAATGACCAATTTCACTACAATTATAGCAAGTGACTGGTGGACTACTTTGCGGTTTTGTCTTGATGTCATTACTCGAATATTGTTTTAAATTTGTATTGACACTCCCTGTATGAACCCGGTTCTCCTGCCCAATTACCCTTGTCCTATCAGTTTCTCGGCTATATTGCTTAATTGATTGAAAGTAATTTAACACCTCTTCGGGCTCTTGGCATTTAGCCGCCTTTGCACCTAACCTTAATGATCGATCTTCAATCCCGTAAAGCAGACAATCAACGGCACGTTTTCCAAAAATTTCGCATCGATTCAATAAGTTTATTTTTTCATAGTAATACAGTTCTAATGATTCGTTATATTTCACCCGCTTTGTTAACATGTCGGTCAGCAATTCCGCATAATCGTTACTACTAGGAAAAGAATCCATCAATTTAATCTTCCACTCAGGCCAGGAAAACGACATAGTAGGCAAGGATTGGTACCATGTACGTGCAACCCCCACCAGGCGTGGCAAAGCGTAATGTATAATCTGGTCGTTGCCCCAATTATATAGACTTGCACACTCATCTACCTTCTTAAGCCACATGTGTATAGTTTGACCCTTGAGCATGGGGTCAAACTCAGGAATAACATTGCCTAGCATCGGAAATTTATTACCCTCTGGCTTAGAATTACTTATCGACTTAATTAATTGGTTCAAAAATAATTGAGTTTCATTATTAACAGATAAAGAATTATTAGATTTCTTACTTGGTGCCGTCGTACCACTTACGACGCTATCCGATGAGCTGCTGCCACGATCAGTTGAAACACGCCTGCGTCTGGAGTACCGTTTCTTGTTACTCTTCCTCTCCGTGCTCCGATTCGGTCGATGCTCGTGCCTTCGCCTACCGCTGCGCTTTCGGGTCCGCTTTCTTCCAGTGCGCAAAATTGATCGACTTTTCCGCTCACTAGCATCGCTCGATTCGCTGCAAGTTCTTTTATGATGTCTACGGCACTTAGCCTTGCTTGATTTTCCACACTCTTTGTTTTATCACGCCTACGACGTTTACATCCAGGATCCATAATGTCTGGTGTATCGCGCGAACGACTCTTCCGAGAATGATTATCATATTCACGATTCATAATTAAAAGTTGTAAGTAGTTTTCAATTCAAATAAAACCGTTAGCAGAAAAAAAAATATCTTCAAAAGTGTATTTCAAATAAATAGTGGGTGTGGCGTAGCAATCCCACTTCTGAGTTGAAAGACTAGGTTTCAAACTCAAAAATGAAACGACGATTGCCAAGATATCTTCGGATTTTAATCAAGAATAAGTTACACGATACTCAAAATGTCCGTTCCGTTCAACAGCTTGATGGCAAGTGACAACCGAAAATGTGACTAGTGGCGTGTATCTGTCAACGTCACTACCTCGACACTAAGGAATAACGTTATAAAGCCACAAATCACTAATACGGTATTAGCTCCTAATTACGATCGTTGACAGATACTCGTCACTATGTCCAATCGTTACATTCTTTATCGTTATTTTATAGTGACAATCTTACAATAGTGACTACATTGTAACTTACTTATTGTCTCTAAAACATACAAGACTATTTATACTACGTAGATGTTGGAGGGAGGATGCCGTCTTATCTTTATCGGATCTACACGCGTTTAGGAATGCGCTTACAAACTCTTTAACCATACGTGAGGATAATAAATTATGTGGCGACGCAGGCCGCCACACCTACCACTAACCAAACCGAGCACAGTTAGTACCCCCGCTGGGAATCGAACCTGGGACCTCATGGTTTAAGGTCTTACCGCTAGACCACAGAGGCGGTTAAAATTACTAAAAATGTTGAAATGTTTTTATGACAGGCTATGACATTCTACCACCAGTTTTATCGCTACCATCTTATCTAAGTATATCGCCATGACGACTATGTTATTAGCATTGTTGTTTTCTACATTGCGAACTTATGAATATGCTTTCGTCGTAGTGATTGTTAGTTGACTACGGCTAGGTAGTCCACTACTACTACTAACCACCGACGTTGTTATATATTTTGTACAATAGCTAATTATTTGGTTTCATAAGTTACCATTGAAGTCTATTATATACTTATTGTATTTTGTATCTATATAAATATTATATGACCTGGTATATGATGAGTATGTAATGTATTTTATGACCTGGTAACGACATTTTTTTTGTAAATGTCGTTACTTCTGTGCGCTATGGTTTTTTGCGCCCGTTCTTTGAAACAGTTAAAAAATGATGTCCTGAATTGGTGGTAGGTTAAAAAGATTTATACGATTTAAAGTAATTATTAATTGAGTTTATTAAATAAACATATTTTGACTAAGACTTTATAATCTTTTGTCCAATGATAGGTACGAAAACTAGCTACTTTTCTTCGTACTCAACATAATAATCATCACAATATGGGTACTGTCGGTCATTGAGGAGTTTTATAGGGTATCTGTGAAGTCTGTGATCCTTTGCTCATTGATAGTTACCTAACCATTTACTGCTCTTCGTACTTAACATGATAACCCATGACGATATGTGTACTGTTGGTCATTGAGGAGTTCCACATGGTATCTTTGAAATCTGGGATCCTTTGCTCATTCATAGTTACCTAACCAGCTACTTTTCTTAGTACTCAACATAATAATAAATCCAAATATTTGTACTGTCGGTCATTGAGAAGTTCCATATGCTATCTGTGATGTCTAGAATCCTTTGCTCGTTGAATGTTAACCAGCTACTTTTCTTTGTATTCAACATAATAACCAATTATAATATGTGTGCTGTTGGTCTTTAAGGAGTTCTATAGGGTATCTCTGAAGTCTGTGATCCTTTGCGAATTGATAGTTATATAAACAGCTACTTTTCTTCGTACTCAACATAATAATCAATCACAATATATGTACTGTTGGTGATTGAGGAGTTCCATATGGTATCTGTGAAGTCTGGGATCTTTTCCTCATTGATAGTTACTTAATTAGCTACTTCTCTTCGAACTTAACATGATAACTAATCTCAATATGTGTACTGTTGGTGATTGAGGAGTTCCATATGGTATCTGTGAAGTCTGGGATCCTTTGCTCATTGATAGTTACCTAACCAGCTACTTTTTTTTGTACTTAACATAATAATAAATCCAAATATGTCTACTGTCGGTCACTGAGGAGTTCCATATGCTATCTCTGATGTCTGGGATCCTTTGCTCGTTGAATGTTACCTAACCAGCTACTTTTCTTTGTATTCAACATAATAACCAATTATAATATGTGTACTGTTGGTCTTTGTGGAGTTCTATAGGGTGTCTCTGAAGTCTGTGATCCTTTGCGCATCGATAGTTACATAAGCAGCTACTTTTCTTCGTACTCAACATAATAATCAATCACAATATCTGTACTATTGGTCTTTGAGGAGTTCTATAGGGTATCTCTGAAGTCTGTGATCCTTTGCGAATTGATAGTTATAAAAGCAGCTACTTTTCTTCGTACTCGACATAATAATCAATCACAATATATGTACTGTTGGTGATTGAGGAGTTCCATATGGTATCTGTGAAGTCTGAGATCTTTTGCTCATTGATAGTTACTTAATTAGCTACTTCTCTTCGAACTTAACATGATAACTAATCTCAATATGTGTACTGTTGGTGATTGAGGAGTTCCATATGGTATCTGTGAAGTCTGAGATCCTTTGCTCATTGATAGTTACCTAACCAGCTACTTCTCCTCGTAGTCAACATGATAACCAATCATAATATGTGTACTGTCGGTCATTGAGGAGTTCCATATGGTATCTATGAAGTCTGGGATACTTAGCTCGTTGATAGTTACCTAATCAGCTACTTTTCTTGGTACTCAACATAATAATCACAATATATGTACGTCGGTTATTAAGGAGTTCCATAAGGTATCTACGAAGTCTGTGATCCCTTGTCTACTCATAGGTACCAGCTACTTTCTTTGTATTTAATACAATAACCAATCACAACTTGATTATTCGTCATTGAGGAGTTTTGTCGCCTGTCGCCAAGGGTCTTCATCATATCTTCACCATATTTTAAATGTAACGATTAAAACCTATCGATACAAAAAAAATCATCCAAATCAGTGTAACCTGAAAATACATTAAAGAAACATAGTATATACAACAGAATTGATAACCTTCTCCTTTCAGAAGTCCGTTAAAAATATTAGACAACATCACATACATTGCTCTGATTCTGCATTGACCCAGCCGGGAATCGAACCTGGGACCTCAGAGATGGCGACATAAGAGTCCGCCGGCGTGCGAGCCACTCGACTAGAGCGTTTGTCAGTAATGAAGATTGAACTAAAAGTTATGATCGTCTATTTAAAAAAAAATAGTAAAGAAATTTTTGAAATTATTATTAAAAATAAAGATTAAAATGATGTTGACAATGTACGAAAAGCTAAAAAAGTATTCGGTAGGTCCTCCTAGGTACCAGTCATCACACCACTCTCCTCATCAATCTAGGGCATTCTAGGGCATTGATCAGACAAAAAAAAATCGTTCACTTGATAGAAATTTCACACGCCCAACGATTTATATTTTTTTTTCTGATCAATGTTCTAGAATGATGAGGAGAGTAGTTTGATGACTGGTACCTAAGACCTACAGAATTATGTTTTAGCTTTTAGTACATTGTCTACATCATTTTAATCTTTATTTTTTATTTTAATTTTGTTATTACGATTTAAAAAGAATGAAAAGTATATCATACTTCTCATTCTTTTTAATTCATTCAACTTGCTCTTTCATTTGATATCCATCACCCATATTGAAACAAATATGAAATCTGGCATTTCCGGCGGCCATCTTAGATTTAAAAATATAGCAAAACTTTTAAACAGTATTCTATTACTCAAGGCTGCGTTCCGTGGCTTCACTCGAGTGCACTCGAGCGCACTCCGGCGCGCGCTCTACCCGTTCCGTGGCTTGGTGAAATTTTACTCTGACGGCTGTCAGAGCGTAGTTTCATCCGTTCTGTGGCTCAGAGCGCAGCAACCAAACAACCATCAAATCGGATGGTTGTTTTTCACTCTGACAGCTATTTGACGTCTATATCATTGATAAAGTGTCAAATTTTAAAATTTATGTCAAAACGTCTCGAAAAATTCGGCGTGTTTGTTTCGTTTTGTTTTACTTTTTAATAATAAGGTTTAAATATTGTATAAAACTGGAAAAAATGTAGACAAAAGAAGAGTTTTCTCTCGTTTTGGACAGGAATACTTCAGAAGAGGTTATAAAAACAACTCGATCGTTCCGTGGCTCAGTTGCAACTCAAACGAGTTAAACTTTAACCAAACAACTACACCCAGAACGACGGAACGCACTCCAAGCCCTTTCATTTGATACCCATATTGAAGGGGTAGTGAAGAAAAAATTTGCCTGCCATTTTGTTGGCGGCCAAATTAGATTTTAATTTTTTTCATAGTGTAATCTATTCTACTAGGCAAGACCTTTTATTTAATACCAATATTGAAGGGGTTGTCATAAGAAAAATGAACCTGCTATTTTTTTGGCGGCCATATTGGATGCTCATTTTATTTCATAGAGAACTCTGTTCTACTAATCAAGCCCTTTCATTTGATACCCCTATTGAGGATGTAGTGATAAAATATGTAATCCGCCATTTTGTATCGGCGGCCATCTTGGATTTACAATAATACCAAATGAATTAAATTATATTCTTATTAGAACTACAGGTGCGTACCAAATTTCAGATCAATCCGTCAACAGGAAGTGGGTCTAATTTTAATTACTGGATTTGACCCAAAGAAATAAACAGGGCAAGCTAAATAAAACGGTTTAAAATTAAAGAAAAAATTCTTTTTATAAAATAATAATTTAAACCTGATAAGAAAAATATCATTGTATAAGTACCTACATTGCAATCTTTAACGATAATTAACAATATTCGTCTACGTCACAATAATCCCATATCGTGAGATAGGTACATTACCTATTATTAGTTAGTATTAAACTTATACTAGCACAAAAGTACTCGTCAAGATAATTCAAACGAGCCCATACTCGATGGGGTTATGTTGTTTATTTACTGAGTTGCTATGGCCATCTTCCAACTCTATCATCAGACCCTGGTTACCATCTAGCACAAAAGTACTCGTCAAGACGAATCAAACGAGCCGAGACTCGATGAGGTTGCGTCGTTTCTTTACTGAGTTCCTATGACCATCTTCCAGCTCCATCATCAGATCAGACCCTGGTAACAATCTAAAAAGCAAGTACTCATCAAGACGAATGAAACGAGCCGAAACTCGATGGGGTTGCGTCGTTTCATTACAGAGTTCCTATGACCACCTTCCAGGTCCATCATCAGACCGTGGTTACCATTGAAAGACAAACTACTCGTCAAGACGATTCAAACGAGCCCAAACTCGATGAGATTGTGTCGTTTCTTTGCAAAGTTCCTATGACCACCTTCCAGCTCCATCATCAGATCAGCACCATGTCATCATAATATTGCATTGTCACGCAATTTACACATGTATGCAAAATTTGAGCTCTATCGGTAACCGGGAAGTGGATGAAATTTAATTTGCAAACGGACAGGTGAAACTAAATAAAAGCTTGTAAAAATACTTACTTTGCTTACGTTCTTACAAAACAAAGACGGAAAAACAACACTCTTTGATCACGACGTGAAAATGTATCCATATGAGGACCTAAATACACACTGTCAGGTACTGACACCAATACGAGGTCTTGAGTGTAAAATTTACACATAAGTCCTCACACAGTACAACAAACATGAGTCGAGTGTATAGCGAGTGTGTACAAATCGATAGTGGCGCCGCCTAGTGTTCACACTCTGTCGGTGTGTGAACCGAAATTTTCAAGACCAATCCGAGGATTCCTTGACTTTTCCTTATTAAGTATACAGGAAGGTTCACAATCGCACGTAGAGTACGATGCCGTAGTCAAGTCAAACCGAGGACCCACGAAAAAGTCCTCGGATTGAAAACGTCCTCGGATGTGCCTTGTGTATTCAGGCCCACGTCCTCGTATAGTACTTAAAACAAACACACCCCTACAAGCACACTCACTCACACGCACACACACCCCTGTTTGTACAGGCGGCCTTTCGAGGACTATGGTTTTATATGACCCATCCGAGGACTCTCTCAAAAACCATGTTAATGACCTTGTATTGTTACTTTAGAACGATAGAAAGAAACAGAAAACACTTTGTTAATGATCAGGTCTATTTGTCTAACGTTATTGCAGCATTTTATTTATTAACTTTTCTTGACCAATGCGTGGACTTATTATACACTGCCAACGCTTGTGGAGACATCTTTCCGAGGACGTCTGTGTGTACCTTTCGAGGACCCAATCGCCTGACTACACATGGCAATCCGGGGACTCATTTTCACACACTTTCTCTTGAATCCAATACAATTCGAGGACCGTGTGTTTGACTGTACAGAAACAATATGAGGACGTTTTTCCGAGTCCAGCATGTACAAAGCGAGGACCAAAATGTGTAAACATAACATGTTTTAAGTACCATTCGAGAACATTTATTTTGTAATTAACATTCGATGTGGCCCTGATGTACATAAGCTCTTTACTTGACCGGACAGATTTATGTTAAGTGATGATAAGGTATGTGAAATCGCGTTATCCTTAACCACTAAGGAACTGGCTATCTTACCTCGAACTGCCAATAACATTGTTGTTATGGCGACGCGACATATTAAGATAAGTTATATACACTTTTAACTACTAAGATAAGTTGGTGGTAGCTATAGCCAGGCGGACTTGAACAAGGCCTACTGTTCCGTCTGGCGAGTTATAGGAGGTTGTGATGATGGAAGGTTCCATGGTGATGGTTAATAACGGCTGCGTCTCTTTATGTGATTTTGTATATTTATAGTGACTACATTGTAACTACCTTATTGTCTCTAAAACATACAAGACGATTTATACTACGTAGATGTTGGAGGGAGGATGCCGTCTTATCTTTATCGGATCAACACGCGTTTAGGAATGCGCTAACAAACTCTTTAACTATACGTGAGGATAATAAATTTTGTGGCGACGCAGGCCGCCACACCTACCACTGACCAAACCGAGCACAGATAGTACCCCCACTGGGAATAGAACCCGGGACCTCACGGTTTAAGGTCTTACCGCTAGACCACAGAGGCGGTTAAAATTACTAAAAATGTTGATATTTTTTATGACAGGCTATGACATTTTACCACCAGTTTTACCGCTACCATCTTATCTAAGTATGTCGCCATGACGACTATGTTGTCAGCATTGTTGTTTTCTACATTGCGAACTTATGCATATGCTTTCGTCTTAGTGATTGTTAGTTGACTACGGCTAGGTACCACCGACGTTGTTATATATTTTGTACAATAGCCAATTATTTGGTTCCATAAGTTACCATTGAAGTACTTGTTGTATTTTGTATCTATATATATATATATATATATATATATTATATATGACCTGGTATATGATGAGTATGTATTGTATTTTATGATCTGGTAACGACTTTTTTTGTAAATGTCGTTACTTCTGTGCGCTATGGTTTTTTGCGCCCGTTCTTTGAAGCAGTTAAAAAATGATGTCCTGAATTGGTGGTAGGTTTAAAAGATTTATACAGTTTATAGTAATTATTAATTGAGTTTATTAAATAAACATATTTTGACTATGACTTTATAATCTTTTGTCCAATGATAGGTACGAAAACTAACTACTTTTCTTCGTACTTAACATAATAATCATCACAATATGTGTACTGTCGGTCATTGAGGAGTTTCATAGGGTATCTGTGAAGTCTGTGACCCTTTGCTCATTGATAGTTACTTAACTAGCTACTTTTCTTCGTACTCAACATGATAACCAATCACAATATGTGCACTATTGGTCATTGAGGAGTTTCATATGGTATCTGTGAAGTCTGTGATCCTTTGCTTTTTAATAGTTACTTAACCAACTACTTTTCTTCGTACTCAACATAATAATCAATCACAATAAGTGTACTGTCGGTCATTGAGGAGTTCTATATGGTATCTGTAAAGTCTGAGATCTTTTGCTCATTAATAGTTACCTAACCAGCTACTTTTCTTCGTATTCAACATAATAACTAATTACAAAATCTGTACTGTTGGTCTTTGAAGAGTTCCATAGGGTATCTCTGAAGTATGTGATCCTTTGCTCATTAATAGTTACATAAGCAGCTACTTTTCTTCGTATTCAACATAATAATCAATAACAATATATGTACTGTTGGTGATTGAGGAGTTCCATATGGTATCTGTGAAGTCTGGGATATTTTGCTCATTGATAGTTACTTAATTAGCTACTTCTCTTCGAACTTAACATGATAACCAATCACAATATGTGTACTGTTGGTGATTAAGGAGTTTCATATGGTATCTGTGAAGTCTGGGATCTTTTGCTTATTGATAGTTACCTAACCACCTCCTTATTTTTGTATCCAACATAATAATTAATCCAAATATGTCTACTGTCGGTCATTGAGGAGTTCCATATGCTATCTCTGATGTCTGGGATCCTTTGCTCGTTGAATGTTACCTAACCAGCTACTTTTCTTTGTATTCAACATAATAACCAATTATAATATGTGTACTGTTGGTCTTTGAGGAGTTCTATAGGGTATCTCTGAAGTCTGTGATCCTTTGCGCATTGATAGTTACATAAGCAGCTACTTTTTTTCGTATTCAACATAATAATCAATCACAATATGTGTACTATTGGTCATTGAGGAGTTCTATAGGGTATCTCTGAAGTCTGTGATCCTTTGCTCATTGATAGTTACTTAACCAGCTACTTTTCTTCGTATTCAACATTATAATAAATTACAATATGTGTACTGTCGGTCATTGAGGAGTTCTATAGAGTATCTGTGAAGTCTGTGATCCTTTGCTCATTGATAGTTACCTAACCAGCTACTTCTCCTCGTACTCAATATGATAACTAATCACAATATGTGTACTGTTGGTCATTGAGGAGTTCCATATGGATACTTAGCTCGTTGATAGTAAAAGAAAAGTAGCTGATTAGGTAATCAGCTACTTTTCTTGGTACTCAACATAATAATCAATCACAATACATGTACTGTCGGTTATTAAGGAGTTCCATAAGGTATCTACGAAGTCTGTGATCCTTTGTCTACTCATAGGTACCAGCTACTTTCTTTGTATTTAATACAATAACCAATCACAACTTGATCATTCGTCATTGAGGAGTTTTGTTGCCTGTCGCCGAGGGTCTTCATCATATCTTCACCATATTTTAAATGTAACATTGCTTCATCAAATCTTAGAAGTTTTCACCTCTGAGATTTGATGAAGACATAATGAAAACATAAGTATCAAGCACTGACAAATTTCGACGGTTGAAAGCCAGACCTCGGTAGCCAAGTGGTTAAGGCAGCCGCCCGGAATGCGGAAGGTGCGTGGTTCGATTCCCGCCTGAGGTTGTCGTCTTTTTTCAGTGTTTAAAATTTTACTTAAGTATATTTGAGCGTTAATAAAACGCTAAAATATAAAACATTAATCAGTATTCTATTACTCAAGCCCTTTCATTTGATATCCATATTGAAGGGGTAGTGAAAAAAAAATTTGCTTGCCATTTTGTTGGCGGCCAAATTGGATTTTAATTTTTTTCGTAGTGTAATCTATTCTACTAGGCAAGACCTTTTATTTAATACCCATATTGAAGGGGTTGTCATAAGAAAAATGAACCTGCTATTTTTTTAGCGGCCATATTGGATTCTCATTTTATTTCATAGAGAACTCTGTTCTACTAATCAAGCCCTTTCATTTGATACCCCTATTGAGGATGTAGTGATAAAATATGTAATCCGCCATTTTGTAGCGGCGGCTATCTTGGATTTACAATGATACCAAATGAACTAAATTATATTCTTAGTAGAACTAAAAGTGCGTACCAAATTTCAGATCAATCCGTGAACAGGAAGTGGGTCTAATTTTAATTACTAGATTTGACCCAAAGAAATAAACAGGGCAAGCTAAATAAACCGTTTAAAATTAAAGAAAAATTTCTTTTTATAAAATAATAATTTAAACCTGATAAAAAAATATCATTGTATAAGTACCTACATTGCAATCTTTAACGATAATTAACCATATTCGTCTACGTCACAATAATCCCATATCGTGAGATAGGTACATTACCTATTATTAGTTATTATTAACTTATACTAGCACAAAAGTACTCGTCAAGACGATACAAACGAGCCCATACTCGATGGGGTTATGTTGTTTAATTAATGAGTTGCTATGGCCATCTTCCAGCTCTATCATCAGACCCTGGTTACCATCTAGCACAAAAGTACTCGTCAAGACGATTCAAACGAGCCGAGACTCGATGAAGTTGCGTCGTTTCTTTACTGAGTTCCTTTGACCATCTTCCAGCTCCATCATCAGATCAGACCCTGGTAACAATCGAAAAACCAAGTACTCATCAAGCCGAATGAAACGAGCCGAAACTCGATGGGGTTGCGTCGTTTCGTTACAGAGTTCCTATGACCACCTTCCAGGTCCATCATCAGACCGTGGTTACTATTGAAAGACAAACTACTCGTTAAGGCGATTCAAACGAGCCCAAACTCGATGAGATTCTGTCGTTTCTTTGCAAAGTTCCTATGGCCACCTTCCAGCTCCATCATCAGATCAGCACCATGTCATCATAATATTGCATTGTCACGCGATTTACACATGTATGCAAAATTTCAGCTCTATCGGTAACCGGGAAGTGGATGAAATTTAATTTGCAAACGGACAGGTGAAACTAAATAAAAGCTTGTGAAAATACTTACTTTGCTTACGTTCTTACAAAACAAAGACGGAAAAACAACACTCTTTGATCACGACGTGAAAATGTATCAATATGAGGACCTTAATACACACTGTCAGGTACTGACACCAATACGAGGTCTTGAGTGTAAAATTTACACATAAGTCCTCACACAGTACAACAAACATGAGTCGAGTGTAATAGCGAGTGTGTACAAATCGATAGTGGCGCCGCCTAGTGTTCACACTCTGTCGGTGTGTGAACCGAAATTTTCAAGACCAATCCGAGGATTCCTTGACTTTTCCTTATTAAGTATACAGGAAGGTTCACAATCGCACGTAGAGTACAATGCCGTAGTCAAGTCAAACCGAGGACCCACGAAAAAGTCCTCGGATTGAAAACGTCCTCGGATGTGCCTTGTGTATTCAGGCCCACGTCCTCGTATGGTACTTAAAACAAACACACACACACACACACACACACACACACACACACCCCCCCACACTCACTCACACGCACACTCACTCACACGCACACTCACTCACACACATCACGCCCGCTTCCCGGAGGAGTAATAGGCACAGGCAGACGACCACAGCATTCCATTTGCACGATGCTGACACACATCGTTTGCTTCACTTACTATCATAACGTTCTTAAAAAAGCTTACAAGTTTTTTTGGTAAATTATAATAATTGTTCAAGTTATTCATTTATCCAAGTTGCGTGGCCCTCCCAATCCCTAATTAAATGTGTAGTGTCCGCCGAGGCCGCGGCGAGTGTCCGAAACAATGTCGGACACTAACGAGCCGCGATGCCGGGCCGGGCGTAAACACTCGAGTTATAATTGCGGCAAGCTCATTGCTGAATAACAAAGTAAAGAACAGTTTGTCTCCTTTTTATTAGAGTTCCGTAGCCAAATGGCAAAAAACGGAACCCTAATAGATTAGTCATGTCTGTCTGTCTGTCCGTCCGTATGTCACAGCCACTTTTTTCCGAAATTATAAGAACTATACTGTTGAAACTTGGTAAGTAGATGTATTCTGTGAACCGCATAAATATTTTTACACAAAAATAGGCAAAAAAACAATAAATTTTGGGGGTAATACTTAGAACTGAAACTCAATTTTTTTTTTTCATCTAAAACATCCGTGGATAGGTCTTCAAAAATGATATTGAGGTTTCTAATATGATTTTTTTCTAAACTCAATAGTTTGCGCGAGAGACACTTCCAAAGTGGTAAAATGTCCCCTATAGGTACCTAACTTCTAAAATAAGAGAATGATAAAACTAAAAAAAATATATGATGTACATTACCATGCAAACTACCACCGAAAATTGGTTTGAACGAGATCTAGTAAGTAGTTCTTTTAAATACGTCATAAATTAATTATTTAAAAAAAAATACACTACTATTAAAACATCGATCAAAGTTACAACGAACTACAAGAACTTTTATATGATGTTACTTGCTGCTACGGAACCCTTCATGGGCGAGTCCGACTCGCACTTGGCCGGTTTTTATAAAAATAAAAAAAGCTAAAACGCATTAAAATTCGCTTAAAATGTAAATATACAGGGTTTTTGATATTAGGTATATGATCCCGCAGCCGCAGCCAACTGCGGGTTGTTCTTTGTACCCTTTGGCCCAAGCCAACCTAATAAGTGCAAAGTACAACTATTAGTACGGGCGCAACTCTGAAATTGCGAAAAAAATCACCTGTTCCTCGGTCACTCAGATTTTTTCTTGAGAGAAATTCACGAGAAAACAGTCGGGCCTGGCTGTTGTGTGATGGCAGTTGCTAAAACTTAAAACTCATTAACATTCATTGGGCCTCCGCTGCGTGCTGCTTTACTATTATGTGCTTATGGCCCGAGGTCACCATGTGCTTAGTCCACGTGGGAGGCCCTATTCCCAGCAGTGGGACGTCAAACCTTCCCTAACGGTCCAATCGTTTAAACGTCGTTCGCAACTAATTCTCATGATCCATTTAACGTTAACGAATGGAGCGTTCTCAAACAGTGAGGTATTATAACTGGAGAAGACACACCGCGAAGCTATAGTTCTTGCGTACTGAGTTGCAGCCCACGGCTGCAAAAGCCTTAAGTAATGGAAAAATGGAAATCAGAAGATGGAAGCATTCAACCGGAATCCTCAAACTCTGAGGAACTGGCTACCTTATTTCTAAACTGTCAGAACACAACAATGCTGTTAACGTTGTTGTAATGTGATGATGTAGCTAGCCAGACTTACTACAGCACTCACAATCTAGTAAGTCTGGCTAGCTACTACCATCTATATCAATATCTAAAGTCTGGTACTATTACAACAACGTTAATAGAATTGTTGTGTTCTGACAGTTTAGAAATAAGATAGTCAGTTCCTCAGTGGTTGAGGATTCCGGTTGAAATGCTTCCATTTTCTTATCGTCTTATCGTCACTAACTTACAATCAGATGAGATGAAATCCAAGCGCGATTACCAGGGGGCGATCACGCAAAACTATCTCAACCAAACCACAACTGAACCGTAGCCGTTAGACATACTTTTATAGTGCTATCGCGTTTGACACACGCGTTAGCGCTATACGAAGTCGGCAGAACGACGACGAGAACGAGAACAAGGCGGTTCAGTTGTGGTTTGGTTGAGATTATTTAGCGTGATCGCCCCCCTGTAATGGATTAAAAAAAAACCTTTTGACCTTGCGGCCGCAAATCAGTGCGCGAAAAATGTATCCGCGGCATCGTCTTTAGTTATAATACCTTAATGTTAGCAACTCGTTCGAGACAATATCCAATCTCGGCTGAGACGCTGGCGAAACTCGACAACAACTTACTATATAGTTGGCACGAGATGCTCTTAACAAACTGGTGTTTACAAACGGCCGGTTAACTGGCGCTGACTGTACAACTGATAAGTTGGGGAGAAGTTTTGCGACACGTTTACGTTAGAATCGGTCACGGCTTGAAAGTTTAAATTTTAATAGAATAAGAATAAATAATATTAAAAAATTAAACTGAACACAACCATGCCAATGCTATCTACATAGTCGTTATGGCGCCAGACTTTAAATAAACGCGTCGCGTAGCGGTGAAAGAATACTACCACCCCCTCTCTTCCCTTGGGTGTCGTAAAAGGCGACTAAAGGACTAAAGTCTGCACATACATCCATCCAACAGCTTAGAGCGGCGATGGGCTCACCGCCTGACACGCTGATAACATTCGCAGTCGCTATTTGGTAAAAAGTGGCATATGGCAAAGGACTGCTCTGCGGTCCTCATTATCTAATCTCTGACTAAACCTTCGGGAATAATAGTCGTGATTATAAAGTATGTACGTATGTTATTTATTATTATTATTATAATTCAGGCCGGCTTGTCCCACTGCTGGGCAAAGGCCTCCCAACCTTCCCCCCTCTTCACGGTTTAGGGCTGTAACTTGCCAGTGCTTCCGATAGTAGAGCTCGTCCCGCCGTCTCCTTCTGGGCCTGCCGCGACGGTTGCGTCAGCGGATTGCCCGTCATATCTAGCGGATTCGGAACGGAATTAATCGTATTTTGACGGCTAACGGATTTTTAGCGCGGAATTTAGTAGCAAAAGATTATTATAAATAAGTTTTGCTGATAGATTCATTTTTACATTTTCAAAGACATCTAAATTGGAATCAGTCAAACGTTATAGCCAGCCGTCAACTTCTAATGCATCCGGAATGACTGAGACCTCAAATAGTGACTTTGATTTAGAAAATATTAAATTGTATTATTAAAAAAAAACATTTTTGTACTTAATTTTCATTAAACTTTAGTTATTTTTTTTCTCCTCTCTGCGAGAGTAAGCTGAGTCCGGACGGCCGGCGCATCGCATTTTGTAGTAATTTTGCAGTTGTACTTATCGTTTTTATCGAAATAGGATAATAAATTCTTGATAAAATCTTTATTCCTCATGAAATAACAATTTACTGGTACTTTTGCTCAATAATATTATCGTAGATGGGAGAAATTCACGGTTAAATAAAGCGATTTTCGAAGTTTTCTGGTTTAAAATAAGATTTTTTTTCTATATAAAATCAATGATATCTAAAAATCCCGAGGCCGATACGCACTATACGACTATATAAGAGATAACATTAATTTTTTTATCTTATTTGTTTAGAACAGTAGTTCAATCGATGAGCTTAAAAAAAGTGCCTCCGCGCACTTTATGAAAATCTTTCTCTGCAATTTTGTGTTTAATTAAAAAGTTAAGCAAAATTTACAATAAGCGAGGCCGCTACGCATTATTCCAATAGCTATTCTACACTATTCAATATATCAAAATTGTTAATGTATTTTTGTTTCTAAGATCAAGAAAGCCTAAATTGGTCATTTTTCGCAAAAATCACAGTCAAGATGTAATAGGCCTCTTAAGTCGCGCGACTTCAAAAAACGTTTATTTGTGAAAGCGCTGTTACTCGCTAAGGAAAGCCGTCTCAATACAAAATATAAGTAACGAGGGCTAAACAAAAGGTGTTGCGTGACGCCACCCAATAAAGTATTAAGTAAACACCTATTCATTCGCAAAGGAAACCCACTTGGCCGTAATTAACATTTACAAACTGTGCTCCAGAGTATTTATTTCGTCACGTTATTCCAATTTGTGGGATGGCGTTTCCATTGTACGATCGAATTCAACAATATTATTGGCAGCGTATAAGCGACCCACTGTTAGGCACAAGATTCCCGAGATTTATGCTTCGTTCGTCCCGAAGTTTCGTCCCACATTCCAAACTTTTTTAGTTTGTCCCATATAACTATTGAAGTTGTGCTGCGTCAAATTACAAGTAAATAAAATTAAAGTAGCTAAAATTGGCATATAAAAAATTAGGGCCGTAAAAGGAATATAAAATAGGACAAAACGAGAACAAAATAATTAAAATAATATTATGGGACGAAGGAAGCATATTGTTTGGGACGAACCAGGATATTTTTATGTGGGACGAATCTCAGTGGGACGAACGAAGCATAAACCCTTCCCGAATAGACAACAGCACATGGAGAGATTGGGTCACAATGACCCACCATGTAGGTCACTACAATGCGGGTTGGTGAGTTTTAACGACTGCCATCTAACTAAAATGTGCCTTCTAAAGCACGGAAGATATGAAACAAATTGTCACTCATCCAGAAGCCCGGCATTGCGAATGTTGCTTAACTTGTAAGATAGCGAACCGAACGTTTTAGCCGCAGCGCCAACGAGCTCTTCATGTTTTAGAAAGTTTCATTACCATCATCATTAACCGTAAATCCGTAACCGTGTCGGGTAGCGGTGAAAGAATACTACCACCCCCTCTCTTCCCTTGGGTGTCGTAAAACGACTAACAAACTAAAGACTGCACATACATCCAACAGCATAGACCGGCGATTGGCTCACCCCCTATCACGCTGAACACATGTGCAGTCGCTATTTGGTGAAAAGTGGACTATAATAGAGGACTGCTTTTGCTGTCCTCATTGCATAGTCTCTGATTATATGTATGTATTTATCATTATCAGCCGAGGGACGCCCTTCGGCTGTTGGACACACGTCTAAAGTTTACGCTTTATTAGTTAATGCGCTTTTTAAAAAAATTACTTAATTATCCGTAAAAAGGTGTTAACTTTAAGGTGGTACTTATTACGACAAGTGCTTGCTTTTAACTAAATAAAGTTAAACAAAAAATTAAATAACATTTAAAAAAATTATTCACTTCGTCCAGCTCACTCCAGCCTGTATGTTGTTTTGGACCCGTTAAAAAGCCTGACGTTTGCCTTTATTCATTGCCTAATACAACGGACACGCGCGCTGCTCAGATTGTTATCTGAGCGTGTTTTTCCAGCCCTTAGGCTTTTTTAAATTCTCGTCCAATTAACAAATGTAAGCAGTTGTCATCTAAAGGGCCCATCAGTCCAACCCTTTAAAAAAATCTCGGACACCATATTTTTAACTTTATTCCCTTAACATAAGGTTCATAATTCTAAGTTGTTTTGAGGGTCAATAGGGAAATGTAGTAGTTCGTGTTTTATAAGAGTGACCTAAAAAGAACACAGAGTCACCCCGCGACTACGGCCGGCCGGTGCAACTCGGTCGAAACTTTGGATATAAAAAGATATGCCTGGTCTGGTATATAGGTATCCTAAGTACTTTTTCGGGTATTGTTCATAGGTTCCCTATTTTTTTGCATAAAAAAATACCATAACTTAACATGGCATACTTTTAGTTATCCTAATAATAATTTTACGCACAATTTTAATTTGGCATAACTTAAGGCACATTTTTTTAAGCATAACTGCTATAAGCATAATAATTGTTAAGCATACTATTCTAAAACCTAAATATGCTTACGCATTATGATATTTAAGCATAAGTTTTATAGGCATAATAATTATATACGGAAAAGTAAGTTTTGGAAATGTTGTGTTTGCATGTAATAATGTATATTTCATTACGAGTGCGGAAAACCTGTCAATGCAAAGAGTTCCGACAAATGTGTACCCGAGCCGAGCCGCAGCCGAACGTGAGGGTTGACAGTCGGAACAAGTTGCAATGACGGTTCCGCACGTGCACTGAACAACTATTTTTAATACAGTTGCAAAAAAATGCAGCAATTTAATAAAGAATATTTTTGAAAAATGGAGAAAATCGTAAAAGAATGTAAGCAGAGATTTTGTAAAACAATTTTGTCAAAATATTATTAGGAGAAAAAAATATATGTCTAACGCGTTATGCCAAATTAAATTATGACAAAAAAAATAGTCGAAAAAAAGGGATCCCTTTATTCATACATATACAACATAACGCTAGTTTCCCGGAGAGTTAGCAGACACCACAGTTTTCTATTTAATATGATACTGACATATTTTTTGCCACACTTACTATACATGCCCGTCGGTTTAGTGTACTCGAGACCTTAACGCTGAGTGTAAGTTGAAAATTTTACTATCGCGTTTCAGTTAAGAGTTTTGATTCTCGATCTTATTTACTTGGCATTAAGATCTATCTGTCAAAACTTAACTCAAACGCGATAGTAACGTTTGCACATTTACAAACTTACACTCAGCTCTCTGACCTTTTACATCAACTAAGTAGTTAGCGTTTAAACCCTAACTAAAGTTAAAAAGTACACATTACGAGAACTTGTTTAAATATTGACACTATCCACTATCCAACATTGCACGGCCCGTTTGCCAAGTGGATCTGGAGAGGTATCTAAATTTGGATACGCTTTCGATACCTGAGGATGGAGGGAGGCGTAGAGTTCGATCTAGAAAGTGTTGGAGGGACGATCTCGATGTTTACAAAGGGAGGTGAGAGATTGCTAATAACGAATACTGAAAAGTCTTAACTGTCAATTTGGCAAGTAGGGTTTATTAAACGTGGATCCATAGTGCCAAATGATTAAATTAATTATTTTTCTGGATTTAAGGCAGTTAACAAGTAAGTAAAAATTATTATAACTTAATAAAATTACTATATACAGGGTTATTTTTTGATCCTCCGCCAAAAGTTAATATGAAGTAAAAATAGTAATAATAAAATATTAGACATGAAATAATGAAAGTTTTATTTTTTTAAATAAAATTTATTGCCTGCTTTTTAACTCCTACATTTCTGATTTTGTTGTACTGCTGCTATATGGGGTCCAAAATTAACCATAATAACAAGAAAACTACCACCCCCTCTCTTCCCTTGGGTGTCGTAAAAGGCGACTAACAGACCAAAGACAACATACATTTAACAGCACAGGCAATGGGCTCGCTACTAGTCACGCCGAGCACATGTGCAGTCGCTATTTGGTGAAAAGTGGACTATGGTTGAGGACTGCTTTTGCTGTCCTCATTGCCTACCCTCTGACTAACCCTTCGGGGATAATAGTCGTGATTATAATGTAAGTATGTAAAAATTACATTGCATTAATTAGTGGCATACTGTGAGAGATCAGACCAGCAGTGGGCTTATTATGATATGAAAGCGTGTCAGGTAGGTCGGGCAATGCGTGTTTCAGATTCTTCGATACATAGCTTGGAGTTGTGAACACCAACTCGCATTTACCAAACGTGGTGATTAAGGGGAGGAATTTCGAGCGCTTCTCTCTCGCTCTCTCGACGGTACGACGGTAAGGGCCCGTCCCTTATAACAGCGAAGCGACACGAATAAGCGCGTTTTACATTGTAAATTATTGATAGATGTAATTAAAAAAAATTATCGGTTATAATCCCTCAAGCTATCTTTGAACTTCATTTTGGCAAATAACTCATAATATCAAATCACTTATTTTTAGAATAAAACCTAGAAAAGAAGATAAAATGACACAAAAATATGTAACTTTGTGAATTTATTCTATAGAGCCAACTTTATCAAATCGTGTTTCCATCGGGTATATTCCACAGAATAAAGACTCAACAATATTTCGTAATTTTCGCAGATTTTAATTTTACTGTTTACTACTTCTAAAATTATTTCTAAAAACGTGTTATGTTAATTTTTCATTAACACCTAGCCTTAAGTTAACAGCCATCAATTGTTAGCGATGACTTAGTTTCAATGACGGAGACCTGTGTCTGCTGTGTAACAGGTAATATAATATAGACTATTCTTTACTAGGAAAAATGTGTACTAGAAAATTATCAACCAGTCTCAGGAAAGCTCGAATGGGACTCGAACCCCATGTCCTTTGGATTGCCGGTCCACTGCTCTAGCCGCTAAGCTATCGAAATCCCAGAAGACTCATTTAATTATTTCTAGTAGCTGATGATTTACGCTGCAAGCCAGCGATTTTTTTCTAGTAAACATTTTTCCTATATCTATATAGCTGAATGCAAAATTTCAATAATAAAGATATTCTGTATTTTACACACGGTTCATTCTCATATGGACAGATTGTCAAAAAACCGAAAATGGTACAGGTGCACAAACAAATTAATAGAAGGAAATACCTATCTCGCACACTGTTTCCACATTATAAATTACTATTTTTCCTAAACCAACCTACCAGCTTGTACCTACTATGGATAACTGATAAAATACATTAATAGGGTTAAAGAAAAACAAAATTATTAGAAAAAATTAAATTAAATAAAAATAATAAATTAAAAAAACATTTTTTTAATTGTTAAATTAATTATTTTATTGTTAATTTTTTATTTAATATAAAACGCTCATTTTTTCTATGAAAATAATAAAAATATTAATTTTTCTCTTTATGTGCTCCTATCCCAAGTAACACAGACGTGCTGAATAAAGATTGATTAAGAGCACTCATCAAGAGCATAAGCTGAATACTAAGCTGAATAACGCCTGAGTACCGTCTATTCAGCTGTTATTCAAGCAAAAAGGGCCCCAATTTTGAATGCTTAACGCTGAATAACATCTGAGTAACAATTGTGTAGGAGCTTAATAATGTTTCAATTAGCTTAATAACTTTTGAATAACTGCACACATTGCTTTTATAAAGCTTTTACAACACAGTTATTCAGCTACGTCGAATTGGTTAGAGGATTCAGAATTTATTAAGCATTTAATTTATTGTTGACATTTATGCAAGCAATATTCATAGAAATTGGGAAAAGAAGAAATAAATTGGGTCCAATAATAATGTCGATACCTTTATTTGACATGACGTGAACTTTAAGTTATTCGGTAAGTAAATTTTAATTTACAAGTTAGCGGTCTGCTACATGTTAATTATTAGTGCGCAAGTAATTTTGTCGTGAATAGTACGTGTTTTGTTTTCATTTTTATGACGCGCCTCGCTAATAATCAAGATAATTAGTTGTAAATAGTATTTTCATACATACATACTAGGTCTGACAAAAGTACTTGTGATGAATTATCTAATTCTAGCAATTTTATCCAACAAAATAACATGACTTGAGCTGGAAATGTTGTAGTTGTAAGATTAAAAAGCATTTTGGTGATCTCGTAAATTCCTTGTAAGAATTAATTACAAAGATTTCAATGGCGATCGATGTTTTGTTTTATAATGCTGAATAAAAGTGCACACATGTTTTGTTACTAAACTATAACTTGAAAAAGAGTAGTCTCTTTACACTTACTTATGAATAACATTTATATAGTTGACCACATTTCTATATTAGTTACTCACATTTTTAGGGTTCTCTAATCGAACGAACAAAAACCTTTTATAATGTGTAACTTTCCCATCAGGCTTTCACTAAATTGATTACTTACATTTAAAATCACAGCATCTTTGTTATTTTTTTTTTCGTGAAAAAGACTATTATATTAATAGTATCTATTTTGTTTAATAAAAAAATTCAGGTTTCGTGTGTGTGGTGTGCACTGGGCCCTAGTTTATTTAATCTTTATTGCACAACAATAGGATGTACAAATGGCGGACTTATTATTATATTATTAATTATAATTTATATTTCGTTTCAGAAAAATGACGTTTAAAATAATTTCAACACGTCGTAAGGGTCATTCAGATTTGTGTATTGTGCCGACCCAATGGAAGAACAAAAAACAACTTCGATGGCCAAGATATAATGCGGATTTATTAATTAAGTAAAGACAGCAGTGTCCAACCTCGCGTAGATTGGCTTACGATGAAACAAACAAACCACGCAAATAAAACATTTTATCGCAACGTTAATTTTATTTTCTTGTATTGCGATACCTTCTGCTAATAAAATAACCATTTCAGAAATGAAATTTTCTGTATACTTAGATTTTTAGATCTTTCGGTTTTCCAATCCCAAAATCTGTTATATTTTTTTTGAGGACGGAACCCTTATCATTTAAGGGGAAAACACGCTTGCTGATTGGGACCGGGTTCAGTTTTGTTTAAACTATTTTCACAAATCCTGTCATGATCATTACTGCTGATGACACTTGGACAATTACCTACTACTGCTGATATTTAAATATTCTTTTAACAATTTTCTTTCGATATGACCGGTTCTTTACGCCTTTGCCACGACTTTTGATCCATGATTTAAACAACGCATAAAATAAATACGTACAATAATATTCTAATTGCTGGTATTAAGCTATGGTCGCTATATCAATACAAATGTGGTCTTTAATTTGAATAAGTTAGTTGAAACTCTTTATTATACTGAAATAAGCTTATTAAAAACACAAATAATATTGTTTATTCAGCAGCTGAATAATTAGTAAAACATAGAATCTTATACAGTTTAAAGATAAAGTAAAAACAATTATTCAGTATCAAGCTGAATACCAGAATTATGTAAACAATATTATTCAGAAGGTGATACTTTATTCAGCAATTAGCTGTTTCTAACGCTACAAGCTTAGTAGTGCTTTAATAATAGCAGTATAGATTATTGTTAATCAGATAAATGCTGCCGAAGGCACTGTTTTTCAGATTTAAGCCACCTGGAATGCGTAATGCTTAATAACATCTGTCTAATAATCTTACTGAGATTGGTTATTAAGCGTAAAGAAGGAAAGGACAGAAATACAGAATTTATTAAGCATTAAGTATTTTAAGGGTCCGTACTCAACTTTATTCAGTATATGGCTATTCCCAAAGCTCTTACACAAACCATATTCATCTTTGAACTGTTAAAAGTTCTAAGTGTGTACTGTTATCCTGCTTATGTGTTACTTGGGATGTCTCTATGTATATGGTACTCCTGTACTTTTGAGAATCTGTCCATATGAGAATGAACCTTACACACACCAAGTTTAAAAAAAAAAACTTTCTTTTAAAATTGCATCATAAAGTTATTCATTACTCGTCGAACACACACGAAGTTGGAAGAAAGCACGCTTGCCAACTTCCCGCGCCCACTACCGCGTACCCAGTGTTTCGCGAGTAACTTCGTAACTTACGCTTTATACGCCCGCACTAAATTGCCAGATGTAGCGACTACCGAGCAAACAAAAGGGCTTAGTGCTAAACGGTCGAGGGGGCTAACACAAATGGTGCGGAGTGATCGTGTAGCACCTGAGAACCTTATCGCACTCTCTCTTAGTGGTGATTTAAGGAAAAACGTAATTATTTAAGAGGGTTTACACCATTCGGTTTCCCATACAAATTTCCAAGTCGAAATTTTTAAAAACCAATAAGACAATTTTGATGTAACTTTGCATGCTGAAGTAAAACACAGGGATCTAAATAGTTTGTTGAGAACATTTTTAAAAAACGTTTTTCTAGCTGAGTTATTGCGATTTAAAGTCCACTATAGAAAGTTAAAAATCGCAAAAAGTCAGTTAAATAAACAATTTTTTAAATGTTTTCAACAAACAATTTAGATCCCTGTGTTTTACTTCAGCATGCAAAGTTCCATCAAAATTGGCTCATTGGTTTTTAAAAATTTCGACTTGGAGGTTTGTATGGGAAACCGAATGGCGTAAACCCTCTTAATGAAACTTTCTGCGGTCAGAACTTTGATTCTGGTTAAAAACGTTAAGTAAGTAAAGCATATACAATGTGATTGGGGTGGTATCTCTAACCCGTTAAGACTAAGCACTACATCTAAATTCATCGAAAAAAAATATAATATGGGGGGTCCTATCCCCTCCCCCTATAATTTATGACCATTTTTACTTTATGCGATATCAAAGGTTTTACTGGCTAACTAATACATTATTTTGTTTCGTATGTTTGACATTATTGTGGTGAGAAAATAGTTATTTGTTATACAAGAGTGCAAACTTGCTTTTTAACCGCGTGCTCAATTTTGATGACCGAGCAAGCGAAGGATTCTAAAATTAGAATCCTGAGCGTTACCGAGGGAATCAAAAGAGCACGAGGTGAAAAATCTATGCACTCGAGTGCAACACGTAACTTTTCATCCCACCTCAACGAGGAAATTACCAACCAAATTAAAAAAGTAGGTACACCAAAAAGGTTCCGAGTCTGAGTTTTTAACAAATTAAAAAAAAGTTGTATGATATATTCGGCACCATAGAGGTAGCAGTAAATAGGTTTAATGTTTTTTTTAATTCACAAACTTAGTGCACACGATGTTCTAAATTCAATTTACTTTATCCTCTAGAGAATAAAAACGGCTTTTCCATTCAGATATTGAAGATTAAAAATACTCTTTCCGAGATGGTGGGATGAAAAAATACATTACTTAATTATTTTGTGATTCAAAATCACTTTTTTATAAGTCTATATTTTTTTTTAGCATAGAGCGGCGACGAGTGCACCACCTGACACGCTGAGCACATGTGCAGTTTTAATTTGGTATGCCGTGGCATGGCAGAGGACTGCTTCTGCGATCCTAGGCAATGGCCTAGTCTGCGACTAACCCTTTGGGGACAGTAGTCATGAATCTTTGTATGTATGTAGTTATAGCCAAGGGATATGTACTGACACCCTATGTCCCACTGATGGGCAAAAGCCCACATCACTGAAATCATTTTTCGCTACAAATAATAGGTAAGTGTAGTAAGTGACTCTGTTAACACACATACATAATATAATCACGACAGTTCAACCTTGAAGATGCGTGGAGATCAGAGTGGAGGCTCGACGGCATTAACTCGGAGCTAAAACAAGACCCCACGCGGAAGGTTCCTGGGTTTTGACGCCGTGAGAAAGATTTGGACCCGACTGAACCGGTGTAGGACCAACCACGGCAAATCCAACCATCATCTATTACATAAATGGGGCTTGAGGAAGACGCCACCCACTCTGTGAATGCTGTCATTTGAACCAAACCCTATCACATGTAATAAATGACTGCCCCCTTTATCGTTCCCCAGGTGGTATAACCGAGCTCCACACTATGACGGATGCGGCAGAAACTTGGCTGAGGAGTCTAAAAGTAGAGATATGATCTACGCAAGATCAATTTTGCCATACGCAATAATAATAATAATAATCACGACTGTTATCCCCGAAGGGTTAGCCAGAGACCAGGCAGTGAGGACAGCAAAAACAGTCCTCTACCATAGTCCACTTTCCACCAAATAGCGACTGCACGTGTGCTCAGAGTGACAGGTGGTTAGCCCATCGCCGCACTATGCCGTTGGATGTAAGTGCAGTTATTAGTCCGTTAGTCGCCTTTTACGACACCCAAGGGAAGAGTGGTAGTATTCATTCATAAAAATAACTTATATTAAGAAACTATTTAGATACATAAATCTTACTTTTACATTTGTCTATAGACACAGCAGACCTTGGCACGCTCCGAGCCAAGCTCTAGAAAGGCTCTGTATAATGCACACATTTGATGGAAGCCTCATTCTCGCTTCGCTTAAGGCGCTTTTCCGAGACTAAAACCTTTTTTTGGACCGCTTTTGACTTAGTGGTAAACACTTGAGGCGCGGCGCAAGTGCTAGCGTTTCAACTTGGTTAAATACAATATCAGGCATTGAGAAAATCAGTGGATTTCAGTCATTTTGAGTTTCAGGCATTTTGGGACTAAGGCATAATGAGATTAAGGAATAAATTAAATTAAATAAATAAATTTAATTAAATTACATATGTAGGAAATTGTCGTAATGGGATTTAGTCGGTATGAACCGGAGCGGATAATATTGAAAATTTTATAAATTATGTTTGTACTATACTACATTGATTGAATAAACCTACGGGTATCGTTCTACAAGGGGCTGATAATTAAGCGACAAACAAAAATACTAGATGTTTACACATTTAAAGACTCTTCGTAGTGCAGAAAATACGTACACTTTCCTCAGAAGTTTTTTTCAGGACAGCAAAATAAATTACGATCGAAACGATAACATAAAAATGATTTAATTTTTTTCATACATAAGTATATTTAAAAAAAAATAACATACAAAACACCACATCATCTCATCTTTCCATTTGCTACGTTTCTGATACACATCCTTTGTTTTATTTACTTTTATAACCAATATAAATTTTATTGTTAGTTTATCATATTTTTGACAAAACCTTTAAGACTTTAAGCGCCATGGTGGTCACCGGTGACCGACAAACAATTATTCAATTGTTGTCAGTCAACGTGTTAAGGAGAACGTCTCTTATCTAGTTAAAGTACGTTGGCCAAAGTCTTCCCGATACAAACAAAAATTAAATCCGCTGTCACAACGCCCCCGCCCTTTGCACAACAAATAACCCGCGGCCGCGGCCCACCCGCTTTTGTCCTTCGCCGCGGCGCGTACTATATAAACTAAACTGCAAGAGAAAAAAAACCAAGCACACTGAGCACACACAAACAAAACAAAACGTTTTTCCACGCCTTTGATGTTACAAATTAAAAGGGTTAAAGCGACCTTTTGATATGTTCTGTGGAGATTAAAATGGCGGTAGGTGCAAAACAGTTTGGCGCTTCATAATAAAATATGTGAAGTGATGGAAAAGCCCAGCTTAATTTTAATCAAATCAATGTTACCTACAGATAGCCTCAAAACGTCCAAAAAAGTAGGTATTTAGCAAGACGTTTAGGTAGGTACATTTTAATCTTGGGTGCTTACCTAAGTATCTAAGATTTCTTTTTATATTTTTTTGTCTTTTTATTACGATAAATTAAGTAATTTTTTAATATTGTACGTATTTCGTTTGGTAGTGTGCTGTGTAAACAAAGTGTCAGAATGACTGGTTGCTCCTTCAAAAATTGCTATTACGACAAAATCCATATCTACGTCAAAGCTGTATTCCGCAACGGATTGCGTATCTAGCTTTAAAATATGATCGAAGGTCGGCACTCAGACAGATTCCGAATTCTAGTAGCATTTCTCCTACTACAAGTTCGTAGCATACAACAAAAAAAATTTTTTTCTTAAAAAAAGATTATTAATGTGCGTTTAACACATTAATCACACTAATATTATAAAGGCGAAAGTTTGTGAGTGTGTATGCTTGTTACTCTTTCACGTAAAAACTACTGAATCAATTTGAATGAAATTCGGCATACGTACCTTATAACCTGGATTAACAAACACATAGCATAAATTTTATCCCGATATTCTCACGGGAACGGTAACCACGCGGGTGAAACCGCGAGCGGCCGCTAGTTTATAATATAGTCCTGTTAAACCATCCTAATAATCTAAAATGACTGTGTCGGAGTGGGTTCACGTCAGTAGTCTAACGGAGCTAGGGATTGAACCTCGATGTCTCGCGTTTAACCCGAGCATCTATCAGCTTGGCTACCGACGCTTTTAAGGGCCGATTTTTCAATTGTCAGATAAAACTTATTTCTATGTTAAAGTATTACACAACCATTTTGAAAATGTGTTGTCATATCATGTCTTTTCATTCTTTACAGCTGACATTTTAGTTTGATCGTGTTATACTTTATCAGGCGGATAAGTTTTAGCCGTTTGGGTCGCTAGTGGAGAGACACTTGCCTGCCATTTTTGTCTCGTACCAAGATACGTTTGTTTACACAGAATTATATCGCCACGGCTTATATTTCGGTTCGACGCGATCCTGTTTCGGCGTGCAGTGGTACTGGGGGTAGCGATGCGCGTTTGTCTGGCACAGACTATAGTTAGTTCGTTAGATTAGTTGTTAAGTCTTAACTACAAGTTAGTTAACCGTTTTTATTTTTATTAGTATTGACGTCAATAAGTGCCTGTAAAGGTTTACATTGAATAAATAATTTGACTTTGACTTAGGATGTGCTGCGCTGCCGAGGAGCCGTCCCGCGAGTTGCAAATATTACTTATATATTTCATAGTGTATTTTTTACCTTCATAGGAGAGATACAAAACCATTGTTATATTTATAACTTACTGTGCCGTCAATACCTTTGGCCGGAACATTTTTTATGTTAAAATTTATGATGCTAGCAACATACCTGAAACAAGGAAGAAAAGTGTAATTAATAACGCTTGTCAATCATTCGAGTAAGACATACGATTAATGCTTGATGATTTAAATTGACTACACACTTAACATTTGGTAAAGTTAAAACAATTTTTAATGGTATTAAACAAATACTAATAAAATAACTATCGGCTATAGTTAAAATTGGACTCAAAACATATATGGTGACCAATTATCAGTAAGAAGTTCTTTAAAAATTATTTTAAAGTATTTTGTTTTAACAGTGCCGCGTAGCGGTGAAAGTATACTATCACCCACCCTCTACTCTTGGGTGTCGTAAAAGGCGACTAACGGACTAAAGACTGCACATACATCCAACAGCATAGAGCGGCGATGGGCTCACCATCTGTCACGATGAGCATGTGCAGTCGCTATTTGGTGAAAAGTGGACTTTTTGCTGTCCTCATCCCCTAGTCTTTATGTATGTATGTGTCGCAGTCATTATGATAAAAACAGAGATTTGGTCAATTTCTTAAGAGATTTGAACAAATCTCAAGGATGTTAAAATAACAACACGATTTTATCATTTCCCTAAAGAAATCTAGGGATTTGAACACCACTAGAACATAAATTGCCCTACTCCTGTAGGTCACGTGATAGGTTGGAAAATTTAAGACAATCGCGAAGCGCAGCGTAGCGATTGTCTTAAATTTGTTAAAATCCCTAGATTTGTTTAGGGAAATGATAAAATTGTGTTGTTATTTTAACATCCTCGTGATTGGATCAAATCATTTAGGGAATTGACCAAATCTCTGTTTTTATCATATCCATGCGACAGGTTAAGTATTATTTTAGCCTACAACTTTTTCACAGTTCCGTCACAATGTAAAACCCCGTCTAATGTTCACAATGCGCTGCCATACGGCCACACATATTGTTGGCCGCAAACTAATTCCGACTGCTGTTTAATTTGACCGTTTAACCGTCCGTCTGTGGAAACACAATCCGTATCCGATACAAACGAGTAATTAACCGCAGAATGGAACAGAACGGACGGCTGAACGGCCGATACGGACGGCGTGATTCAAACGCAAACGCTGTGCGAATATTAATACGATATCGTTATCTATAATCCTACTAATATTATAAACGCGAAAGTTTGTAAGTATGGATGGATGTTTGTTACTCTTTCACGTAAAAACTACTGAATGGATTTGGATGAAATTGGGCATACAGATAGTTTATAAAATGGATTAACACATAGGATACTTTTTATCCCGATATTCCCACGGGAACGGGAACCACGCGAGTGAAACCGCGAGCGACCGCTAGTAATATTATAAAGAGGAAACATTTGATTGTTTGTTTGTATTGAATAGGCTCCGAAACTACTACACCGATATAAAAAATTATTTCACCGTTGGGAAGCTACACTATAACCGGGTTTACATAGGCTTTATTATATTTTCAAAAAAATTAGGGACCCTTACTAAAATTCAAATAAATTCCTTAAATCACGTGCGCTAAGAAAACTATTGATGATAAAATTAAATAATGAACTATGTCCTATGGCTTTGCAGAACACACCATTATCTACAAAAAGTGTCGCGATAGCATATGTCTAACTATTTTAGTTACGTCACAATAAGTGTTCTTAGGAGTCATTTTGAAAATTCGTCACGGGGTACGGAGTCCACGCGAACGAAGTCGCCGGCGGTCTGCTAGTCGTTACATAAAACCAAAAAATCAAATCATCAGCCTATATACGTCCAATAGGGAGGTTGAGCTATAACCCACCACGCTGGCCCAATGCGAGTTGGTGGGTTTTAACGACTGCCATCTTTCGACGAAAACCGGGACCAACAGTTTTACGTGCAATCCGAAGGACGGAGGAGCTCGATATGTTTATAATTTGGTGACCCATCCAGTGACAAGGCATTGCGAAAATTGCTTAGCGGGCAAGATCGCAAACGCGCTAGCCGCTGTGCCATCGAGCTCCTCGTCATCACACACCATCATTAGATCCTACTAATATTATAAACGCAAAAGTTTTTAAGTATGGATGGATGTTTGTTACTCTTTCACGTAAAAACTACTGAATGGATTTGGATGAAATTCGGCATACACATAGTTTTTAACCTGGATTAACACATAGGATACTTTTTATCCCGATATTCCCACGGGAACGGGAAGCACGCGGGTGAAACCGCGAGCGGCTGCTTGTCATATTATAAAATAAAGTCGCCGTTTTCCCGTGTCCGTGGCTCCGAATTCTTTTTCTAAACCACGCAATGGATTTTGCCGCGGTTTTCACTGATAGGAAGATCGATAAAGGACGATGGTTTTTTTTTATAATTTGTGGATATTTTGTACAAAATGACGGAATTATGATGGAAGTACATTTGGTGTGCCATAGACCATAGTCTATAGCAGTGCAGTCCCATAGGACTGCACTGCTTTTGCTGTCCTCATTGCCCAGTCTCTCCCTAACCTTTTGGGGATATGTATGTATTTATAATTTACCATCTACCTAAATATTGTTTTTTTTAGCCTATATTGTGTCCCACTGCTGGACAAAGGCCTCCCCTCTACGTCTCCATTCGTCCCTATCCGAGACCGCCTCAGACCACCTAAGTAAGAAATTTTCAAGGTCATCATCATCATTTTGGGGGTTAAAGTTACTCGCGTCCTTAGGTTTACCCTTGAGACCCTACACGTGACCCCTGGGTGGTGCTTAATGAGTGACACAAACAGAGTGGTAGAGCCATGCTGCGTTGCAGCATGCATTGGGCCGGCTCGCCCGGCGTAATACCACCCTCTCACTAATATCCGGCGTGAAATAATAGCCCTTGGTGCTGTTGTGTTTCGTTCGGCCAGTGAGGGTTCCGGAGGCCTCCCCCCCCCTCACAATTCCTATTCCTTTCTAAAACCTATTCCTTCCTTAAAGGCCGGCAACGCATTGCATGCATGCGATTCC
Organism: Scoparia ambigualis; assembly: GCA_963921215.1. Taxonomy (NCBI): domain Eukaryota; kingdom Metazoa; phylum Arthropoda; class Insecta; order Lepidoptera; family Crambidae; genus Scoparia; species Scoparia ambigualis. Next base: position 20,611,895 of record OY992526.1, read on the forward strand.
TCTGGTGTTGCGGGTGTCTATGGGCGGCGTAGATTACTTCCATCAGGTGACCCGCCTGCTCGTTTCTATTATTAAAAAAAAACATTCCATCTCCGCCTTGGTCTGCCACGCTTCCGGACCCGTCACATGGAAATGGAACCCAATCACCTAAATATTTAAACAAAGAATATAATATGGGCATGGCGAGATGGTGGTGATGATGATGAAACTTTAAAAGAAGTAGTACCCAGTCATCAATAAACGTTGCGATCGTATCGCGACCGTTGACGACACGGCACCCTATCGGTACTTACGTAACGAAGGAATTCCTTGCCTATCAAAAACTATTCAATTCTCATTTACATCAACTATCATCGTGTCAATCTCCATTCATTAAGGGTCAGTAACGGCCTTAACACCGGCGCGACGGCGATAACATCGCAGCTTAAAGGGTGCCGACCCATAGAGTTAACAATCTGATGAAACTGACAATGTGTTTTTTTATTTACAACATGAAAGCGTCGCGTCGCGGCAAACCTAGACGAAGATGCCGGGACGAGCATATCAGCAAGATTTGACTACTGTAGCGGCGAACAGATAAAGTAGAAAGAAGGAGGAGAGGCTCAGCAGTGGGACAAAATAGATGACTTTGACAATAACAATTACATGAAAGCGTTTTTGCCCGTTTTTCTTACTAAACTTCGCAAACTTACGAAAGCTAAACAGCTTTTATGGTTATCATCACTTGAACGAAGTTTGTCGCACAACAAGAATGTATTAAAGATTTTTGTTCCGACAGAGAAGAGATAGGATCCATAGGATCCATTTTACTCAGCAGTTAAGGGTGAACTTCGGGTGAAGTGGCCTTATCATCTCTTACATTAGGTAACGAAATTCGAATAACGAAACTCATACACTCACACGCACACACACAAGCAATCGCATACTCGCAAACGCACGATTGCTTTCTTTTAGGCATAAATAAATAATAAATAATTTTTTCCTACACTCACACCAATTATCTAGCCGAAGAGAAGCTTCGTTATGAAACTCGTTAAATAGTTACTAGACAACGGATAAACATACTTAAAATACTTAAATACATACTTATTATACATAGAAAACACCCAGACCCGAGACAATGAAGAAAAACAATAATTTCTAAATTTACCCGACCGGGGATCGAACCCGGGACCTCAGAGATGGCGACACCATGAAAACCAGTGTACAAACCACTCGACCAAGGAGGTCGTCAAGTTGTCAAGTCGTCAAGGAGGAGCTGAGAGCATGAAACCAAACTGTCGCTTTTTAGCGTACCTACTACCTATAAATATAATATTATGGACGCTTTCGTCTATTAATTGTAGGTCTGTGGTGTCAAGTCGACATCAGTTAACTTGTTATTCCACTTCCCACAGAGATTAATGTGGGTGATAAAGGTGAAATCCGTCCAATTGGTCACTTCCTAATATATCCTCAATTATTGTTAAGCGACTGTTCAGCACCTTAATGTTTCAGAGCACCTTTGTACTAGGTACGGTCAGCAAGGTGATTCGCTGACCATCTCTGCCGACGCTAAATTTACTCGTTCGTCATGGTCCTGCATGCACATGAGGGGTCAGCTACCCTATCGGCTAAAAACATGAATATGGACATGGGCTTCATTTGACATTTGAAGCCCATAATATGCCCATATAAGGACAAAATATGGGCTTGAAATGTCAAATTAAGCCCATGTCCATATCCATATTTTTTGCCGATAGACCCGCTGTCCTCGGTTTTTTAAAGAGCCTAGACAGTAAGTTAATAAATTGGTACTGGAAAAGGAACAACAGTTTTTGTTTAATCCACTTACGGGCAAGGACTTGGCCTTCATCTCTCACCTGATGGTAAATAACGATAAGGTCGAAGGTTCAAGCGCGCTTCACCCGGAATCTTCAACCACTGAGGAACTGGCTATCTTATCTCTCAACTGTCGAAACGCAACAATGCAATTAACATCTAGCGAGGCGGACTTAACAAGCCCTTCCACAAACCAAACCAAGTACACAAAGATGTACACACCGATGGGAATCGAACCCAGGATCTATGGGTCTAAAACCGCCGGCTTAGCCACTAGACCAGAGAAGCGGTTAAAATGTGTCTATTCTCAGTCGGTTGGTCTGCTAGAGAGGACTCTTTAGCAGACCTCACTAGAATAGAAACTCTCTAGAAACTCATCAGGGTAATTTTGGTAGGCCGATCGTCCGGCGAACCATATGCATAATTATAAACAGAGTCGAATAATGAAGTCTTTCAGCTATCTTTCTATTCTCTTTCCCTACTATTTTCTTAAAACTAATGTAAAGAAATCTATAGAAGTTTTTTTATCTGACTGTACAATGCAGCTATTTTTATTGGTGTCCGAATCGTCAGTGAAAAAAATAGTAAAATTAAAAAGTGTTAATTCGGACACTGTGTCCGAGTATAATGTGTCCGAATCGTCAGTTAGTCTCTACAACAAAACTCTTGTCAATGGTGAAGTACTTTCGGTCTTTGTTCAAAAGCATATCTTTCAAAGAGACATTGCCGAGTTATTCAGAGTGAGAGAATATTTTTAGGCTGGGACCTTATCTCGGCTTGGCGATAACAAACGATGGTGTTACCTTTAAAGTATGATGATAGTCACGCGTAAGGTTGCGCAAGATATATTGACTATGTTACAGGATGGAAAAGTAACAGGGCTGTCACTGTATGGATATTAAAAAACAATTTACTGCCAAGCATGTATAAAGAAAATAATAATAGTGTACATGAAGAAGGAAAGGGTGTCAGGATTGTGACAAAAAGAAAGCCTGTGACCTCTGGGAAACAAGCGTTTTTTTTAAAATTCTACAACGGTTTAGCGCTTGGCCTTCATCTCACCTGATGGTAAGTGACGATAAGGCCGGAGGTTCCACGCTTCACCCGGAATCCCCAACCACTGAGGAACTGGCTGTATTGTCTCAAACTTTCGGAACACAGCAATGCTATAAACATTGTTGTTTTGGCGACAGACTTAGATAATAATAATAACAAATAATAAAATATTTATTTTCATTTACAAAAATTGTTTTACTAGTTTTGCAGTTTAGTGCTTACATATACAAGTTATGTGTAAGACTGGAGACTGAAACTAAGCCTACAGGTAGGCTTGATGTTTTCAAGTCACCAGGTCTCCCCCAGCTCTTACATCACTGCAAAAATATGCACTTGTTACTAACAACAGTTTCATCATAAGGTTAATCTTAACACTGCAAGGGTGGATTCGACCAAACTGGAATAAGGTCTTATACCTAGATTGAACGCCGAATTTGTATAGACTAATCTCGGAGAAAGTCTTATTCCAGTTTGGTCGAATCCATCCTAAGTGATGTAATTGCAGACCAAGTTTTTTACAATATAATTTATTTGTGTATTGTTATACAATTTAAATCCATTATGTAGTTTACTTGTGCATGTTTATATTATGTATGTAATTATGTGTTCTAATTTTTTTATACGTGTGTTATTATTATGTGTCAAAGGCACAGCACAGATAAGATGGTGGTAGCTAGCCAGGCGGACTTAACAGCCCTACGACCAACCAAAACTGATGATCCGTGATGTATTGTATGGATGTAATAATAAAAAAATCCTCACTCACTGATTGACATATCAACGCCCAGTCCAAAAACAGTTAGAAAACAATAAACAATGTAACAATTTGTTTAAAAATATAAACAATGAAGAAAAAAAAACATTGGGCTTGTTAGCAGCCCTGGCAAGCAACACTTCGGCAAAGAGAATTTATTTACCATACCTGTGGCGATATCGGTTTCCACCGTAACACAGACGATGGGCACAGGAAGGGTCAGCCTTATCCAGGAGAAACAATAAATAAAATTTATATGCTCTACTGCCCCGGAGTGCCCCGAGAAAAAAATCAGCAAGAAGAGCTTTTCGTAAAGACAAATGGTAGGCACGGTGTTGGATACGTGTATCTTACATACATACATATTTCTTGAAATGTTTCACTAAAAACCTGACAGTCGTGATACTCGTGATATACCTATATACTAGTATAAATATAAAAATTATACATATATATGTATAATTTTCAAAATACCTATTTATAATGTGCTAACAAACAAACCTTTCTAGAGATAATGTAGTTTATATAATTTTAACGCAAATTTTGTTGCGAACAAATCACAAATTGTAATAGACAGCGTCGAAAAAATTTCCACGAGCAGGATTCGAACGAAAAATTTCCACGAGCAGGATTCGAACGAAAAATTTCCACGAGCAGGATTCGAACGAAAAATTTCCACGAGCAGGATTCGAATGAAAAATTTTTCGACACTGCCTCTTTCAATTTGTAATTTCTAGATATATTTTTTACTAATAAAGGTTACTGAAGAGCTCCATGGCGTAGAGGCTTAAGGCGTCCGGTTTGCGATCTTGCCAGTTAAGCAACTTTTGCAATACCCTGCGGTCACTGAATGGGGGACCAAATAAAAAAAAACACTTGTCTACCTCACCGTGGTTCGGAAGCCACGAAAAGCCATTGGCAGTCGTAAAACTACACCTACCCACACTGGGCCAGCGTGGTGGGTCATGGCCCAATTGCCCCATTTGTCCATAGGAGAAGTCCTGTTCCCAGCAGTGGGACGTATATAGATGTTTTTTTTTAAAATTGAGTTAAGGGAAACAAACAGCGTAATAATAATTCTTAAAGATAAAAAGTAGTGGGTAACACATAAGCCAAAACAGTTTCCACGGTTTATTAACAACTATAACTATTGAGTAAACAATTGTACTCGTACGAATGAACTAAAATAGTACTTATTACTTGTGTATTCAGGCTCCATAAATGGACAGTGTACTCACAAAAGGTAAATTTGATATAAACATTCATAAAAAAGGCAAATCAGTAACAACCAAATGTTAGAGGTAATAATACTATGCATTACAAACACATTTTTTTTTAACTTATGAAAACTGAGCTCGTATATGTTAATGTCTTGGTAATTTTTATTGTACTGTTTACACGCTCTAATAATAAAGCGATTTTTAGCATAATTAGTGCGACATAATGAAGGGGCAAAAGTTTTAGTGGTCTTGGGCATCGATAGAAAATTTTGCTCGTCAAATAAGGCGATTCAACTAGATTATTAATAATCTTATACAAGAAAATTTGATCTCTGTGCTGTCTTCGCTGTGACAAGGCTGTAATTTTATCTGTAACAACTTCCGACAATCTATATTTTAAACGGTTAATTAATTTGTTTTGTACTTTTCAACGGATTCAATGTAGCACAAGTAAAGAGGATTCCAAACAGTGGACGCATACTCTAAAATAGATCTTACAAATGCATTATACAACAAAATCAAAGTGCTAGGCGTTCTTAAAATCAGTGGCTTGCCGAAAAATAAAACCTAACATTTTATAAGCCTTTGCGGTTATTTTACTAATATGTGACGCAAATAGTAACCCATTGTCTAAGATAACACCCAAGTCTCTTATTTCGGACATCCTATTTAGGTCTTTATTTTGAAGATTGTACTTATACAATATGGGATTCTTTCTCCTGCTATACGTCACAATGCAACATTTATCTATATTCAAATGTAACTTATTTGCAGTGCAATATTGTGAAAAGCGATTCAAATCCTCTTGCAATAATTGACAATCAGCAACAGACATGATTTCAGTAAATAATTTGGTATCATCTGCATATAACATTATTTTAGAATTTTGAAAAATACTTACTACGTTATTCATAAATATATTAAAAAGTAATGGGTCGAGATGGGATCCCTGGGAAACGCCAGAGGTTATTGGGATGTATGTTGAGCTGAAGCCCTTCACCGTAACTGCTTGAGATCTATTTCGGAGGTAGGACTTTAACCATCTCAACAGGTCACAGTGTATACCGATATATTCAAGTTTAAAAATGAGAACTGAATGGCAAATTTTGCCAAACGCTTTGAAATAATCTGTATACACGACGTCCAATTGAGAGCCTCCATCCATAGTTGTAAGAACCTCATCTAAAAACTCACAAAGGTTAGACTCCGTTGACCGCTCATTGATAAATCCATGTTGTTGCATCATTAAATAAGGTCTAATAGCTGGAAAAAGCGTATCATGAATAATCTTTTCAAATAATTTTGGGAGGACAGATAATTTGGATATTCCTCTGTAGTTCCGTATATTATGTTTATCACCCGACTTAAAAACAGGTACTACAAGAGAACGCTTCCAGTATTCAGGCCCTATAGCACAAGACAAGGACGCTTTAAAGAGTTTATAAACGGGAAAAGAAATCTTTTTACTACAACGTTTCAAGAAAAGTGGATGCAAATGATGATGAGCATAGATTTCGATATAGACGACGATTCCTCGTAAATCCCTCAGTGTCACGAAAACACGGCTATTTACTTACAGCCAGCCAGTCACTAGTTTACTAATTACGGCAAAGTTGCCTTCCTTACCGATATCTCATGGTACAGTGCAATCCCTACACTGCACAGCGCCGAATAGCGCGGCAAATCTTCCAGTAGAGCAGAGCGCGTACAATCTTCCATACCGAGTTGCGAACTAGTTAGTTAGTTAGTTAGTTAGTTCGCAGAAAGTTGCAGCGAAACGGTTAGATATCATAATGTGACGCACTGGAGTGATTAAAATCCGGACCGGAAAATTACACTTTCGAGGCTTTACAATTTACACATTTGTAACATCATGACTGCTTACATGAGCCGTGTGGTATAGCGGCAAACTAAAAACTACTACCACCTCTTCCCTTGTGTGTCGTAAAGGCGACCAGCGGACTAAATACTGCACATACATCCAATAGCATAGAGTAGCGATGAGCTCACCACCTATCACGCACATGTGCAGTAGTAATTTGGTAAAACGACGGCTATGGTAGAGGACTGCTTCTGCGGTCCTCATTGGCTAGTCAGTCTCTAACTCACTGACTACTTTGGGTAGTAGTAATAGTCGTAAATTTTTGTATGTAATGTATAACTGCTTACATACGCATATGTGTCCTCAAAGAGAGTAAAAGTATTGATAGATAGATGAACTCTTCGTTGCAAATACATAAAACGACTTGCTTTCTAAAATCGATCTACCTTTAGTTTATGAACACAAGAAGAAGGCGATAAAGAAACGGGTACCGTAGATTGATCAATTTTTGACTTAAGATAGCTGTGAAATTTTTAAATAAAGAGTTAAAATTATCAAAAAATAATATTGTAATCGATTTTTTATATACTTTAGACTGAGCAAATCATTAAAAGTGAATATTAAATAGTTTAAGAAATAAAAAATAAAAACCGTGTGATCAAAGCTAAACCGCGAGTAGGGTTACTTTGATCACTAATTGATTAATAAATTATTAAAGTAGACCCAGCAAAGATGATCGGAAAAATTATATAAAATAAATCGGCCGATAAACTTTGAAGTTATAAGGCTTAAAAAATTGGGGGTTACTTTGATAGGGTAAATAAATGAGTTTTCAGAATCAGTCTTTACTTTAACTATCAATATAGCATTAATGCTTATGAAAATATTATGATTTGAGATCAAATAGCAGTCAAAACTCACCCGATTGGTAAGTGGCACACCGTGGGGTTACTTTGATCATTGATCAAACTCACCCCGGAGGTTGATCATTGACACCCCCTGTAATTTTTTTATTAACCATGCGGTCGATGTTAGGTTAGGAAGTCACGTTATTTTTTTCATAGATCTTATACACATTTCTCTCAATGTATTATGCAATACAATCGATTAGTATGAATAGTTCAAGTCACAAGTGAAGTTTTGCAGGACTTTAAAAAGCATAAATAACTATTAACTTAGTTTTATTATTTTTTGTTGAAATTAACCGACGTACACACTTGTTCTTCTAAACGAAAGATGGCCGACTATCTGTGTTGTAAATGCTTAAAAAAGAAATTTGCCCTAAAAAATAATAATAATAATAAATTGAAAAATAGTGTCTACGAGTATAGAGCGGGATTAGAACCTACATGAATTTCTCGCCAGCTGGTTGTGTATGTAACCGACTTGTATTATTGAAAAAAAAGGTAAGAACGTATATTGCCAATGAATATTAAAAACCTGTCAATCAGCACCTTGGTACACACGCTACGCGAACCTTCGTAGATAAGGTCGAATATCCGGCGTCATGTTACGTGACGTGACAAGGGTTAGTTTCACGGGCAATTTCAATATGGCAATGACTATTCAATTTTTCGTATCAAAGCAGACGGGTCGTTGAACCTGCCTGATTTAACAGAATCACAAATAAAACATCAGAAAAAATTCAAAAAGGTTTTAGGTAATAGGATAGGTATATAATCCCGCGACTGGGCCAATCTACAGTATATTTCTAACTGGTATACAGGTTGCCATAAAGAGCTTGTCAAACTTAAGAAAACGATAGACTCAGAGGTCATCAACAAGATTCAAAAACATTACTTCAGTGAAAGTACCACCATTTACGAACAACATTCTTTTGTAGTTCGTAAAATCTTCCATTTTTAGATGGCTGCGTGTACAAATTAGCAAGGATTTTTGTTATTCTTCTTGTTAAATCCTCTCGAAGAATTAATCTACCATATTAAAATATAATTTTATCACTTCAAGTGACAGAATCCTTGCGTAAAAGAAAATGCTAGGAAATTTTGGTACATTTACTCAAGTATTTTTTTTTTGTAGTTGGTCACCCCTCAATATTTCTTCTCCTTAAGTATAGCACGCTTTTTATGGGACATCCTGTAAAATCCCGCAACAGGCCCTCCTATTTAAGTGCAAAGAACAACTATTTGTATGGGAGAAACGATGCAAAAAATAATCAGCTGTTCCATACAATATCTTATTCGATCTAAGAAGAACAGCTATTCTTTATTTTGTTTTTCTTTGGGACTATACAGGTGATCCAAATGAGTCAGTAGGGAGAAATCAGAAACTATAAGAGATAAGGAAATCCGTTGTTTGAAACCATGGCGTCGATTTTTCATTAAATAAAAACAGCAATCAACTTTTTATATGAATCTCATACTCAATCGGGATTCGAACCCAATAAACGTTCCTAAATAATGTACTAAATTCTGCAAGTTGTTATTGTTGATGGAGTGAATAATATGTCACAAGGAACACATTTTTACTGTAATCTTGAGTGTCTGTTCAAAAGGTCATAATTCCATGATAAACAAATTTTACAAGAAACAACAAAAAGTATTTTAATTTTTTATTGAAATATAATGGTAATTGTTATTATTGTATTAAACGCAAATTAGACTTTTTGATATACATGTTCACTTTAATTTTAGTTTTTTACTGTATTTCTTTTTTTATAAATAATTTTCATTTGGAAATACGACTTTATGATCGGAATTACCAAAAAGAAGTCTTTTTGATCAGAATATTCCAGAAATATGACCTTTTATAGAACAGTCTTTTCGCTTCTTTGTTCTAGTTCCCATATTTAATGTATGTACAATTCCATAACCTTCATCCATTTAAAAAAAAATAAGCGATTTAACTCTGTATTTTCAAATAATACACCCAAAACAAAAAAATCTTAATGTTAAAATGTTCCACATAACAATAAACTTCTACTAAATCTCATTTATTTTTCTTTCACAGTTGACAATCAATAAAGCAATGGCTATTTAGAGTATACATACATCCAAAACATCGATTTTATTAATCGTACAAACTCGATTTTCGGCAGGCAATAATGTATGGCAAGATTTAATTACCTTTTGAACAAAATTGTTTCATAAAACATATTTTTGTTTGGGAAATAAGACTTTTTGATCGAAATATGTTTTATACACAGAAATAAGCCCATTTTGGTCGGAATGTCAAAGTTAAAGATTTATTTTATATTGGAAATACGTGTTTTTCGATCAGAATTTTATCAAATATGGATAGGATATATGTAACAGTTTAGGGAAAAAAAATAAAAAACAATTTCTTTCTACAGGGAAATATGACCTTTTGAACAGACACTCCTCAAATAATTGAAAGAAATCCCAAAAATAAATTAATTTACTAAGGGCAGATTTCTCAATCCTCGAACAAAACTTATCCGTCTGATACCTAAAGTATTACGCGATCTACCTAAAATGTCATCAGCATAGATAAAAAAGTCTTGAGTAATAATACTGATAATACATTTACAAAATAGTTGTCTAATACTTTAACAGACATAAGTATAAGGTTTGTCTGACAGTTGAAAAATAGGCCCTAAGGTATTTTCGTTTTCGTATTTCGTATTTATACGGGGTGCTACTGTATTAAGATATTTTCTAAAGGCTGTTGTTAAATGTTCTACAGTGACGTAATTTGACTTATAAACTTATCTTTAACATAACCCCATAGGAAATAACCAAGTGGCGTGATATCAGGCGATCTCGCGGGCCATTTGATGGGGCCGTCTGTTACCCATCCAGTTAAGACGGTTTACGCATTTCGGTTTCCCATACAAACTTCCAAGTCGAAATTTTTTTAAACCAAAAAGCCAATTTTTATGAAGCTTTGCATGCATAAGCAAAATACAGGGATCTAAATAGTTTGTTGAAAACATTTTTAAAAAAGGTTTATTTAGCTGAGTTATTGCGATTTAAAGTTCAATATAGAAAGTTTAAAATCGCATTAACTCACTTATTTAAACGTTTATAAAAAATGTTTTCAACATTTTTTAAAAACGTTTATATTCAGATATTTAGATCTCTTTATGTTACTTAAGCATGCAAAGTTTCATTGTAATTGGCTTAAAAGTTTTTAAAAATTTCGACTTGGAAGTTTGTATGGGAAACCGAAATGCGTGAACACTCTTAAATTGAAAATAATAATTTGTGTCTAATGTCTACCTACACAATCTCTTTAGCAAAAGGACATAATTTTTTTTGGTACTAAAATAAAAGAAAAATGAACTGCAACAATTCATATACTTCCTTGTCCAAGAGACTAAATGCTAGCATTCTGTATATTTTTTAGATTTTTAATTACCTCCGTTAAATAATACTGTATTTTGATTAGTTTTGTATGTTTCTGAACGAAAGTTCCGGTTTTTTTTATTGTTAACGAACGCAGGGTTATTAAGTAGGTAAGTCTATGAGGTCTATGGTAACGTAGAAAAGATATCGATAACACAGGTAACTTTTTCGCACTTAAAGTATTTAGCAACGATACACACAAATAACACAACGAAAGCGCGATCGGAAATCGTCTGGCGGCTGACAGTCTGACATCTGTCTACGATGCGTATTGACACATAAAACGTCAGACAAGCGTCACTTTTTCATTTTTAATAACATAAAGTGTCACAATCCTACTATAATGTTGCCATTTTCGAGTAGAAATCAATGTTGGTTTTTAATTTATATAAAAAACGGAGGTCTTTAAATAATTAATACGGTCATAAATAATGTATTCTTCAAGTATTTATACATTGGCGTCAAGTTAAAAGACTTTGGAATTTAGTACCATGCCCCATAGTAAAAAAATTATGTCCTTTAGTACTTTTGCTCATAGAGTCGACTAAGTATAATAACGAATACGACATTCCATTACTTACAGAATTTTGACCAGGTTCGATACCCGGTTATGTAAGGAGTTAAAAAAATAATTAATGCCATTTTTATTAAATCTAAAATCGATGCCATGGTTCCTAAGAACAGATTTCTCTATCTTTTATAGTTTTTGACTTCTCCCTATTGATCCATATGGAATGATCACCCCGTATACATATAACTAAAATAACCGTGTCGCGTTGCGGTGAATGAATACTACCACCCCCTCTCTTTCCTTGGGTGTCGTAAAAGGCGACTAGCGGACTAAAGATTGCACGTACATCCATCAGCATAGAGCGGCGATCACCTGTCACGCACAGGTGCAATTGTGCAGTCGCTATTTGGTGGAAAGTGGACTATGGCAGAGGTCTGCTATTGCTGTCCTCATTGCCTAGTCTCTGACTAAGCCTCCGGGGATAAAAGTCGTGATTATATGTACGTATGTATTTCTACCTATTACCAAACATCTTCTCTGATTGTATCTTTGCTTGTGCTTACTATTTGGTGACTTTACCCTACACAATATAACGATTACGTCACCTGAGATAGGAAGAGATGATTGCGAGTAAATTATTATACCCTATCCTGTGCCATTAGTCGTGATGAAGCCGCACCGCAGCGGTGGATGTCAGTAATTGCAAAATGTCTACTTGCAAATTATTTAGTTACCTCTACGTCGCACTATTTACGTGGTGGTAGTAATTTGTGATGGTTGGGTTTCAAAATATAACAATCTCATTGGAAATTGTTGATGTTATTATACGACCAGATGGCGTAGTGACATTCATAAGTACCTACCATAAAGTTACTATACCTAGCGGAATAGAGCAACAAACATGAGCTGTCAAACGAAACCGAAATATGATGGCATTCGTGTGTGTAAAGAATGCGTTCAGTGATTTTACGTCATGTCGCTTTTCACATTGACATCGATATCGATTGTATTAATAACTAACAGTAATAGTATTGATAGAACTAAAATATGATGGAATGGGAAAATATCCACGATTTCTCGTAAAATCCGAAAAATTCATAAAACCCTAATACTCAGCGTGCTGATAAGTGCTGACAAACAGTAGCCAAAAACAGTTCTGTGACGTCGCATCACGCATCTCTTTTTATCCCACAGTGTTGTTGCTAGTGACATCCTGCTCGCTCAGCTCTTTGTTTCTCTATTTCGCTAGGTATAGTAACTTTATGGTACCTACTCATTTAGGCAGTTGTCCCATCAACGGCGAATAAACGACTAACTATCGGCTATTTTCTCGCTCAAGAAACGTACAATAGATATACATTCCGTGTAAACAAAAGAGATGCATATATAAATAGTTGATCGCTGAACGACAAGAGCTATCAAAGATAATTCTCGCTTAGCGATACTTATACTTGATAAGCGATCAGAAATCACGCCGAGGGACCAGCCAGCGGCAGCGGCGCTTATAGCCCAGCGACAAAACTATCGGAACTACACACACGCTTTCCGCTGCTCGCCAACTCGTTTCTAATTCTAGCTCGACTCGCTTCTCGTTCATCGTATGCGGTGGGACAACTGCCTTATTGTAGCCTAAGGGTGGATTTGACCAAACTCGAATAAGACTTACTCCGAGATTAGTCTATACAAATTCGGCGTTTACTCTAGGTATAAGACCTTATTCCAGTTTGGTCGAATCCACCCTAAAATGAATAAATAGCTCCAATTTAATATAGAACGGCGCGACTGGACAAATCTGGCAAATTCTTATTTTATTTTGTTTTTAATTATCAGGACAAAGTCTGTATAAACGACAATTTTTGGAAACTCGTCGCATCAGTTTTTTCGCGTAATACGCTCAACGTGGGTTTCATACTCAAGGTTTGTGTTTTTTTCAACGGATCACTAACTTCACCACAATAACATTTAACCACAACTAACACCTACCTTACAGCATAAAAAAGCAAAACTTTCCTCCTGCCAGTTGAACACTAAACCCTACACTATTTCATTAGTCGGCTGCAGACCAAAAAATACCCCGACCGGGATGGTAAATAAACAACATATTGGCGTTGCGCGGCGTGGGTGCCGGCGACCCTTGTCAACGGAGTTTATTTTATTTGGAATCCGGACAACGGGTGTATTAAGAGAAATACCAATACACTGTTAAATTCACGAATGTGGGCAATGATTCTTAATTATTATGATACTAGAAGGGCGGTCTTCTAGTATCATAATAATTAAGAATCATATAAAAAACAAGAAGAATATAAAAAAAAATATTTTATCACATAACTTAATAAAAAAAAAAATCCAAATAGGCGCAGCAGTTCTCAAGTGATGCCTGAACGAACATTCTTGGCAATTCATTTTTGTTTAGGCTGTGGATAGAGTGCCACAAGCGGCATTCTAGTAATAGGATCGGTTACGATGCCGTAATTACGGCATCCTAGTACACAGTTTCTGCAGGTGAACGCCGGAGTGCCGCAGGGTTCTATAATATGGCCCACGCTGTTCCTTCTGCATATCAATGATATGTTATCCTTGGGCAACATTCATTGCTATGCAGACGACAGTACAGTACATCGGCGTTATTTGGGTCACCCTGAGGCAAAGCAGACCGATGTAGTGGAGTCGAGACGGAAGATTGTCATTGAGCTGGATGAGGAGTTAGACCGCATTTATAAATGGGGCTCTGATAACCTGGTCCATTTCAATGCCAAAAAAACACAGGTCTGCGCTGTCACTGCTAAAAAGTCCGCATTTCTCCCCCAACCCTCCTTCCAGAGCAACCTATTACCCATCCAGACTGGTCTCAGTCTCTTAGGTATGGACATACACAGCGACCTTAACCCAAAGAGCTATATTGAGAGCATTATAACCACAGCCTCACGTAAACTCGGAATCCTGAACAAGGTGAAGCGGTTCTTCACGCCGGAGCAACGTTGTCTTTTGTATAAGACTCAGGTGCGCTCCTGCGTGGAGTATTGCTCTCATCTTTGGGACGGATCCGCCAAGTACTTGCTCAAAGCTCTTGACAGGTTGCAAGGACGTGCTGTCCGTATTATCGGTAACGATGACTTACGACCAGTCTGGAGCCGTTACAGCTACGTAGGGACATTGCTTCCCTTAGTGCTTTCTACCGCCTTTACCACGGTGAATGCTCTGAGGAGCTCTTTGACCTCATCCCTCCGTCTCCTTTCCTTTCCAGATCGACGTGTGCAGCTCTTAGAAGCCACCCTCATACCGTGCTGACCATCAAGACACGTACCAAAAAGTTTGGACAATCGTTCTTTTGCCGAACTGCCCGTATGTGGAATGCGCTTCCCGCACACGTGTTTCCTTCCTCTTTCTCTCCCGGGTTATTTAAGCGGGGCGTGAAAAAGCATTTATGCAGGCCGCCATAGTGTGAGCTGTGATGAACGCTTTCACTTCTTGGGCTTTACTGGCTGCTTTTTATCAGGCAGAGTGAAGCCATTATGGCGTGCCACAATAAAAAAAGAAAAAAAAAGTGTAGGCAGTGTATAGAGTGCCACAAGCGGCAACATAGTACGATCAGTTACGATGCCGTAATTACGGCATCCTAGTACAAAGAGTATAGAGTGCCACAACAAGCGGCATTGTATCTCAATCGGTTCGGGAACTGTAACATATTATTTATTTGCCATAATGTTCAGAAGACATAATACACTCGGCGTCAAAAAAATCGCACCTCTTAGAAAATCACTTTCAAATGTCATTTACTCTTGATATGCACATGCAGTCGCATTAATTATGATTTTATTTACAAGGTTACTTAATTAACTTAATAAAAAAACATTACTTTTCATTATCAAATAAAACCTAATGCAACAAATAAAGTGTCACAAAAATTCGATGCAAATTTTGCTACCCGTGAGAGTTGCTAGTTGCGCTTCCTTTGTGGGTATAAAACGGTCAACACGGGTTCAATGTGGGTCATTCGCTATTCAACCGTTGAAGAGGACACACGCACAGATTTTGATGGATACCACAGCTGATAAAGCCGCTCAAGTGGTTGCACTACTGCAATCAGGGGTGCGGCAGTGTGATGTCGCCCGGCAACTGAACCTGAGCCGTTATTCCGTTCGAAGAGTGTACCAGCGCTTCATAGAGACCGGTGGCTATATCCGCAGACACGGTTCGGGTAGACGTCGCTGCACTTCGGAAAGAGACGACCGGTTCGTTGTGTCGAACTCTTTGAGAAATCGTTTCTTCAACGCTGTTGAGTTGCAACAGCAGCTCCAGGCAGTTCGCAGACGCACCGTAAGCGTATCTACGGTTAGAAGAAGATTGAAGGAGAAGAAGATAGCGGCCCACAGAGCTGCTACGGGTCCAAAATTGACTGCAGCGCATCGGCGAGCCCGCTTGCAGTTTGCTCGTGACCACGTCGATTGGACCCTTGAGCAGTGGAGAGCTGTTCTCTTCTCAGACGAGACGCGAGTGTGTCTTTTCTGCAACGACCGACGGAGAAGAGTATACCGGAGGCAGGGTGAACGTTTCGCCCAAGCCTGCATCCAGGAGACGGTGGAATATGGTGGCGGATCCTGCATGTTCTGGGGCGGTATGTCTGCTGCCGGCAAAACCGACCTTGTCTGCGTCTCCCGGACTGGAGGTGCTCGCGGACAAGGGTCGCTGACTGCTCGCCGCTATGTCACTGAGGTCCTGGAAGTGCATGTGGTCCCCTTTGCCGAATCTTTTGGCGAGGGGTTCACATTAATGCACGACAACGCTCGCGCTCACACTGCAGGCATCGTGAGCGACTTCTTGCAGAGGTCCCAAATCTCTGTGATGCAGTGGCCAGCGCGAAGTCCGGATCTGAATCCTATAGAGCACCTCTGGGACCATCTTAAACGTAAGGTTCGATCTCGGGATCCAGCTCCTTCGACTCTACAGGAGCTCCAAGACGCGGTGATTGAAGAATGGGGGCTTATCCCTCAAGAAGAGCTCCTGAAGTTGGTGAGGTCCATGAGGGACCGTATGGAAGCCGTGATCAGGGCAAGGGGGGGTAACACTAGATTTTAAGTTAATTTTAAGACACTTTTTGTACATTTTTCTTTGTAAATTATCTGTTGTTAATTAGGACTTAATTAAGGATTTTTATTATTTTATTAATTTTAATGTTGTTTGTATAATTATAATTAAACAGAAAGTTAAATTTAATTGTTTTTTGATACTCCTTTTTGTTACCTTTCTAATGATACCCAACACTATCCTCTACATAAGGTTTAAGAATTTTTAAAGATGATTTTTAAAAGGTGCGATTTTTTTGACGCCGAGTGTATTCAAAAGACATTTTTGTATGGAGTTAGATTTCTGCTGTTGTCTAAAAAAAATAACCTCGAACTAACTCGTTCTAACCTATCACGTGACCTACAGGAGTAAGGCAGCTAGTATATCTGTTGTTTAATAAAAAACTTTACGGCAGATTAGGCGGCGTCACTATTATACCGCAAAACTTACGGTTCCCGAACCGATTGAGATACATAAGATACTGATACAGCGCCGCTTGTGGCTGTATCATCTACTATTAGCTCATATACATTATTTAACTATACTATCTTATGTACCGGTTAGATGTGTAAACCGCACAAAGCCAATATAAAAGAAAAGAAAGGAGGCGTGTGTTCAGTTTCATTAAAACTCATTTCGGTTTGAGTGCTACTTAGCATGACAAGGGGCGCGCCATTGTGACTGCGACACACTCCAAGATAATTATTCTTAAGCGACGCCTTTTTATAATTAAATGCTTTATTTGTTACGTGTGGTGGAGGCTCGTTAAAAGAATGTCTACCGAGCTATCTCTTCCCTTGGGTGTCGTAAAACGCGACTATAGACAACATTGAAAAGTGAATTTTGAGATTGCATTCGTGGCAAGCGCATGTGACTTTCTTTCGTAACGTGGCAGCAGGCGGTCGACACGGCAGACGTGGTCAGGTAATGTCAATGTCCAATATGACAGGTCACAGTTTGGCTGCGTTCGTTGTGAAGTCCGTCTCGCCCTTCTTATTATACGTCTGTGGTCTCGCGAACAAATTTTGTTGTCTTTGGTTTTTTTTTCTTTTAACATTTCAATAATAATTATGTTTTTTATTTTGTACACTTTGTTTTTATTAAGTATAGATAGGTAGTGTTTTTGTATGTGCATTTTTATAAATATATTTTTAAGTATCTAGGTTTATATATCAAATGTATTTATCCACATACACATTTTAGTTAAGTATCGATTGTGTTACGGAACGTCACCT
The DNA here is from genome assembly GCA_963921215.1 of Scoparia ambigualis. Classification (NCBI taxonomy): domain Eukaryota; kingdom Metazoa; phylum Arthropoda; class Insecta; order Lepidoptera; family Crambidae; genus Scoparia; species Scoparia ambigualis. Next base: position 20,629,709 of record OY992526.1, read on the forward strand.
GGTACAGGCCCTGCCAGAATATCAGCGCCGTTGCGATGTGACTTTGTCACACCGTAGCGGCATTTGCTGAGGTGGGGTCCTGATTGTCACGTCACACTGTGGTTTTAATATTGTTATAAGGTTAATAGCACATGTGAAGTTGTTTTGGACAACCTCCGTGGCCGAGTGGTCAGCACGCCAGCCGGCCTAGCATGCGCAACATGAGAACTCTTCTCGATCCGTTTTCTCGTGTTTAATTTATCTCTAATGTCTATCGACACTAAAGACACATGGATGCGCTTAGAACTCTACATAATATGTCAAAAATAGACTTGCGAGGTATCCGAGCGCTTCTCTCTCGCTCTCTTGACGGTACAGCGGTAAGGGACGGGTATAACAGCGAAGCGACGCGAATAAGTGCGTTTTATAGGTTTTTGCCTATAAAGGAAAAATAGGTGAAATAAAAAAATGTGTCTTCTGCATTCACTAGAATATAAAACATTTCTTCTATTGGTAAAAAAATTAAGTCATTTAATAATGTATTATCTGACGTACAGCTCTTTTAAATGTTGAACAGAGCTATATTTAATATTTTTTTCTATCGAGTGAAGTATTACCAATCATGTTTCTGTCTTTAAGAGTCACTAGATAATATGTTCAACTATATTATATATGAATTTTAGAACTGTATGCTTTATATTGGTGGCGGTACAATAAATCGAAATTGTTAAAAATGGGAATATAGTTTTTGCATAAACTGTGGTATTTTTGTCTACAAACCTTAACATGACAACTTCAAATGATTGATCGTCTCACGTCCGCGACATAATATCTCGTGTTGCGCATGCTAGGCCTACAGGTCTGGCGCAGGCAGCTGTCGCGCCATCTCTGAGGTTCCGGGTTCAATTCCCGGTCGGGTCAATTTAGAGAAGAACTGTTTTTCTAAATTGCTGTCCGGTCTGGGTGTTTTATGTTTATCCGTTATCATACCATATTAACCAGTTTCAAAAGAATACTTCTCTGGGCTTATCTAGCCCATTGGTGTGAGCGTAATTTTTTTTTATGACGTGATGAGGCAAACGAGCAAGCGGGTCACCTGATGGAGAGTAATCACCGCCGCCCATGGACACCCGCAAAACCAGAGGAAACGCAGACGCCTTGATAAGCTCGTTAGTCAAAGTCAAATTATTAATTCAATGTAAACCTTTACAGGCACTTATTGACGTCAATACTAATAATAATAAAAAAAACAGTTAACTAACTTGTAGTTAAGACTTACCATATAACATTAAGAGAGAATTCTGTGTAAACAAACGTATCCTGGTACGAGACAAAAATGGCGGGCAAGTGTCTCTCCTCTAGCGACACAAACGGCTAAAACTTATAGGTAATTTATCGTTTTTTGGGATGACAGGTGAAGAATGATAAATCATAATGAATTGTTAACTTAAATTATCACTTTAAGGAATAAATATGATTTCCAATTATCGTATTGATATTGTGGTAAGTAATAGAAATTGGAAATAACTTCTTTCTTGAAGAACTTAACTTTTTCTAACTGCCGTACCTACTCTCTTGCTGTCACTTTCTTGTGTATAGTGTTACGTTGTAAATTCAGGCCACTGTCTGCCTTTGCTAATCAACAAAAAGGTTCGCAATAATTAAACAATAGTTACCTGAAATTATTGTTGGTAAATTATCGTGTTTCCAAAAACATTAATCATTGTAGTTTGTTTGAATTGATCCATTATTTCTTCATAATATAGACATGTAGCTTTGGCTGACACATTACTAGACAGACTTTTATTGAGTTTTCAATTAATACACCTTTGGAAATCCGTTTTGGCAAGACTTACAATATTTAGATTCACATGCAGGAAATAACATCATTTCTGTTTGTTTACATTTTGATTGTGACACATAGTCAAAGACAATATCTGACAGCCCATAGACACAAAGTGGCGGGGCGAAATTGCTATCAAAAAAAGAAAGATTTAATGCTATCACTTCAATTATAAATAGAGAAGGAAAGACATTTAATTGTCATCAAAACTTAATTGACGTCTCTGAGTAAGGCAGTAATTCGTATTTATTATATATTTGATGTGCCATGGTGTGTGGCAGTGCCCTGCTTTTGCGGCCCTCATAGCCTGTCTGACTAACCCTTTGGGGATAACAGCCGTGAGTGTATGATGTATAAAACTTAGACATTCATACTTTCCAAAAGGCAATAGAACAGCTGAACACCTGTACATGGAGCTCCGTGAATCGTGAAACAAACGCCCAACCTTTTGTGGGCCGAGCGTCACCGAACAAGCGTTTGCCTTTTAATGAAACCATTTGTGAGCGCTCTGTGCTGCGACACAGGTGTACATATTATATGAGTTACCTACTTGAAAAGTTTGTTCGTTACAACAAAAAAAGTAAAAAAAATTCAAAGCTAAGTGATGCATAGTTATTTACTAAGTCATTATTGACTAAAGGACACCGTCCACTTCATATAGGTCCTTGGGCCTATTATATGAACAGTTAAATATTTTAATGTTATTGATTGTTTTGAGTAGCTTATATTATATAGAAAACATAAATAAATGAAGTTTTGTATCAGGTTGGTTCAACATAGGTTAAAAACCCAAGAACACAAACAGTACAAACAAAACGAGCGGCAATGAATGACATTGGGCAGCAGGATGACAGATTTAACATAATAGTGTTGCTAGAGTATAAAAATAACTTATTTCGAGACAGTTTTATTTGTTATTTTTTATAAATAACTTTAACCTCATAGGAATTAAAGACGTAAAAAGTAAAAAAAGTAATAAATCTAACAAGTAGCTATTATTTTAAAACCAGGATTTACATTTTCAATCGCTTTTTACAAAATGGCTCAATTATTCATTCACTAGGCAACACATAGATGACCGCGCCTTTTCTATTTTTTTTTCTATTTTTCAAGAAAGTCAATTAACAATCGGGTAAAATTAATTTTTATTATAATTTATTTTGATACTCCCAAATAGTGATCGATATTAAATAAATATTTTTACAAAACTAGTTGTAAATTACTTAATTTACAATATGATTGTTCAGGGGGGTGGGCCCATATTGGATGTTGTCCTTTGACTTTTTTTATTATTCTACAACGGGCTTGGCCTTCATCTCACCTGATGGAAAGTGACGATAAGACCGAAGGTGGAAGCGCGCCTCACCCGGAATCCTCAACCACTGAGGAACTGGCTATCTTATCTGTAACTTTCGGAACACAACAATGCTATAAACATGCCATACACAACTTCAAAGGTTCATTTATTGAAATATTAGGGCCAGTTCAGCAAACGGGCCAAATAGGTGCGTGCCAACCGCTATAATGTGATGTGCGATTTGTGCGAACATACATTTGTAGTAATTGATTTTGAGTTGTATAGATGGATTTCCACAAGTAACGATTGATTCCATTCAATAATTCGAAAATAAGTATTAATATTATACCGTTTAGTAACATAGGATTCCAAGCATGTGTTAATCTCAAGTGTTTAACTTCAATAAGTATTGTTCGCGTCAGTTAAGTAGATACATAGTATATACATAGTTCAAATAAGGATTCATGAAATTCTACATACCTCTCTTATTTCTTCGACTTTCTTCAACTTAACCATACGACTGAATGAATATATTAATGAATGATTTATCTAACACCCTTTATGGCCGTGTGTCCCGTGTCCCGTGTCCCGGGCTCCCGACCCTCGTCCGGCATGTACTTATTCATATTAGCTTTGGAACACGGGATTTATTCCGGTCCTTTCGAGTTTCGACACCTTCGTAGTTCGTTGTCTCTCGACAAAGTCAGGAGTTAATCATTTTCACATGTTGACAGCGGATCACAATAGCGAAAGCCAAGCCATCTTCGTGATGGCACGTCGCCGGATGGGTGACAAAATATAACTATTTTAATTGTTGTGCATTGGAAGGCATGGTAATCTATTATTTCCTCTTGTTGTCGTAAGGTCGCAAAGTCTTCAACACTGGACTTTGCTAAGATTTTTATTTTTGACTCCTTTCTTAACTTTTACTCTTTTAAAATCTTCCGCCAAGATCTTCCCGAATACGACAACCTGGTTGTCGTAAGATTAACGGCTTTACTTTGCTTTTTGGAAAACAGAGAAGCTCAAGGCCTTTTCAATTCGGTCACCCATCCAGCGACTCAACAATGCGAAAATTGCTTAACGGGGTCGATCACAAACGAAAGCACTTAGCCGCTGCCTTCACTCATTCCGCATTTATCTAGTACCCGTATTTGTGTCCTAGGCACAACTTAGTGCACTCTAGGCGGCTACCCAATTGTGATGTCATTCGTGAGAAATTTCGGCCAACTTCACAAGCTGCAGTGGACGGAAGTTGGGCTGGGGCCATTTAGATTTGGCGAATTGTTAAATGGAAACTTGCCGGTATGACTGTGCATTTGATAATTGAATAACATTGGAGTGTCACAATCGAAATACTTATTTTTAAGAGCCGTGTGGTATAGCGGCTTACTAGGAGAATACTAGCAAGCACTCTCTTCCCTTAGGTGTTGTAAAAGGCGACTAACGGACTAAAGACTGCACATACATACAGCAGCATAGAGCAGTGATGGGCACCTTTAGCTCAGATTAGCAGGCTTAAAGTCACGCAAAGAGCAATGAAGATGGCTATGCTCGGGGTTTCTCTACGTGATCGAATCAGAAATGGAGGAGATTCGCAGACGAACTAAAGTAACCGACATAGCCCAAAGAGTCGCCAAGCTCAAGGCAGGGCACATCGCCCGTAGAACCGATGGCTGTTGGAGCAGAACGGTTCTCGAGTGGCGACCGCGCACCGGAAGACGCAGTGTGGGCAGGCCTCCAACAAGGTGGTCCGACGATCTGGTGAAGGTCGCCGGTAGCTGCTGGATGCAAGCAGCACAACACCGCGAGTGGTGGAGATCCTTGGGGGAGGCCTTTGTCCAGCAGTGGACGTCTTCTGGCTGATGATGATAATGATGATGGGCACACTAGCTATCACGCTCAGTACATGTGCAGATGTAATTTGTTTCTGCGGTCCTCATTGCCTAGTTTCTGACTAACCATTTGGGGATAGGGTTACCATCCGTCCGGATTAATCCGTACATGTCCGGACTTTAAGACTAGTCCGGACTTTGTCCGGCTCTTTAATTTGTACGGATTTTGGAATATGAGTAACAAAACTACATATGTAATCTTAATCTAATAAAGACTAAGTCTTTAATCTTTATTAACTTCTCATTTATCTAAAAACAAAAAATAAAAAGTAAGTAATGTTTTCATTTTGTGACTAAAAAAACCGGACTTTTATCAAAATGTCAGGCTTTTTGTCAGGACTTTTCAAATTTCTAAATGGGAAACCTACTTGGGGATGCCATAGCTGTGAATCTATACATATATATTCGCATGAAATAAGTGTCACACCTAACGCCCAGAAAACTTAAACCCATTAATAGAGATGCATTTTAAAATTTACAACGCAAACAATCCATTCGAAACTTCCACGCAATCGTCTTCGGTATCGCCAATCAATATCTCCCTCTCGCCCGCACGTGTGCACAGCGGTGCGAGAGAGACGCACGATGTTTGCCGAGCTGCTGGCTTAAGCTTATTAAATGGGGGATAGATTGCAATCGGCGTGGGGCAAACACTGCGGCCACTCGGTATAAACGGTTATGACGTGGGGCCGCCATCATTCCGGGATTGGGCGGGACAATCGTTATAGGTACGCACTGCCACTTTTATTTTTGTCAGTTTGGAAATCGGTGGTCTCCGTCTACCCCTCCGAGATGTATGTGTTAAATGCCAATGATGCCAATCTATGTAGAATCTGATGTGTTGCAGAGGCTTAATAACAATATAATACTTGTTTCCTTGTGTGAGAGGGTAGTAGCACCATAAATGGTTATCGGTGCACCTTCCGATACCACCAATTAAGCCCCTCCAGAATACCAGTGTGCCGAGGCTTTATGTCGCTGTAGCACGTGCTGAGGCTGGGGCCTAGTTGGCCACACTTTGTCTTTTGTTTTTGCTTGTATTGTTATTGTAAATATCGTACTTTTGTCTTTAATCTTATATTTTTTATTTTTTAAATGTATGTAAGTATGTAGTGTGTATTTTCTTTCTTTCTTGTTTCTTCCACACACGCAATTCTCGGCGCGTCCCAGTATTCCTCAGCCAGTTCAAAATTCACCGCTGAGCTAAACGCCCGTTCGTTCGCCCTTCGCCGCCGCCGGCTCGCTCCGCATGCGTTTGTATCTGTCGCCGCCGCCGCCGCCTTGTGCCTATCTGGGAAACAGCTGTCCACAATCCAGAGTGCTGAAGACGCCAAGGTGCCGATGTCCAGTTTAGTGTTGCTTCCCTTTTTACGCCGGTAAAAGGCAACTAACGGACTAAGGGTGGATTCGACCAAACTGGAATAAGGTCTTATACCTAGATTAAACGCCGGATTTGTATGGACTAATCTCGGAGTAAGTCTTATTCCAGTTTGGTCGAATCCACCCTAAAGCACATACATCCAACAGCATAAAGCGGCGATGCCTCACCACCTGTCATGCTTAGCACATGCGCAGTTGCTGTTCGGTGAAACGTGGACTGCTTTTGCGGTCCTCATTGCCTAGTCTCTGACTAATAATTTGGGGATAATAATAGTGATTCTATGATGTATGTAGAATCTGTCCCAAATCCGCGTAGGCGGCATGGTCACCGTAGTATATCACGTCAATTTGTTTACATTGACTTCTAGCCGTACGCTGTTTACTTTTCCAAATTATATGTCGACACAGGGGCAAGTTACTACCGGCAAGAATCAAGCCAACAATATTATAAGCGAAACGTAATAAATTGGTTCCGTTAACGTCGAAGGCTCTATTATTGTACATCCGGGCGGGTTGTTAACAAGGTTATCGACAGGAGGAATTTATAGCAGCTATAGCGAACTAAGAAATAAAGATTGGGCAGCGATTTTGAGGGAACAAATTGTATGTAATGCAAAAGCAAAAGTCTTCTATTTCATAAAGAAATTTTAATGACATTTTTATTAATACAATAGCCATAGGTTAACATCCACAAAACCAATACGCTTGTGTTAGGTATGGGTTTTATTGTGGGTTATGAGGATCCCATAAAACTGCTGTCCCATACATTTAGGTCGAATAGCATTTGCAGTATTGTTAGTATACCTACCTACGCATAAGTATAATACGGCGAGTTTACAAAGTTACTGCCGAATCTCGACGTTTCCCCGAAATCAACGGCTAGATAAAAGCATCGGGACAGTAAAAGTTGCCATAAAAGCGGGCCGAAGATAAATTCGGGAATAAACGGGGGCCCTTCCGAGCGGGAAGTTTAAAGCGCGTTACGATCGGTTACGCGTTTTATAGTCACGTGTGCACTTGTGCAGGGCTGTGCGGCAATGACCGGAATGTGTTATCTGCGAAAAGAACTCTCTTTTATGCAAGTACAGCAAACGAGCAGGCGATTCACCTGATGGGAAGTAATCCCCGCCACCCATGGACACCCGAAGAACCAGAGGAGTCGCAGATGAGATGCCGGCATTAAGAGGCTTTATCTACGCATTTCGGTTTCCCATACAAACTTCCAAGTCGAAATTTTTAAAAACCAATAAGCCAATTTTTATGAAACTTTGCATGCTAGAGTAAAGTACAGGGATCTAAATAAATGAAAAAATTTATAGAAAACGTTTATTTAACTGAGTTATTGCGATTTTAAACTTTCTATAGTGGACTATAAATCGCAATAACTCAGCTAAATAAACGTTTTCTAAAAATGTTTTCAACAAACTATTTAGATCCCTGTATTTTACTTTAGCATGCAAAGTTTTATTAATATTGGCTTATTGGTCTTTAAAAATTTCGACTTGGAAGTTTGTATGGGAAACTGAAATTTGAAACCCTCTTAAGGAGTAGTAGGACCTTGGAGGAAGAAGTAAGAATTGTGGAGGGAAGAAGGGGGAGAGATGGGCATCCGGTACATTCACTCACCGGACGAAACACAACAGCAACGAGTGTCATTGTTTCACGCTGATATTTCGTGAGAGGGTGGTATTACGCCGGGCGAGCCGGCCCAATGCGTGCTGCAACGCAGCGTGGCTCTACCACTCAGTCAGTGTCACTCATTTAGCACTACCCAGGGGTCACGTGTAGGGTCTCAAGGGCAAACCTACGGACGCGAGTGAGTTTAACCCCTAAACTTGCTATTACTCCCAAATGTTGAACAATTAACACTAATATTATCTACATGCATGCGAAAGTTAGACTGTTGTTGGTTACGCTTTGAAGCTTGAACCGCTAAACGGATTTTGGTGATATTTTCGGACCCTTGAAACGATAATAAATTTTTTTTACAAAATTAATCTTTAAGGGCAAATGATAAAGTGACCTTAGTATGGAACTTCTATTTGCGTCGTTCGATTTGCTTTGAACTTTGCTGAAACATTGTTAATAAATAATAAATAACGAACTCTGAATATTTATTATGATTTTTTTCCATTTGCAGAATTGGAACCAGCACCAGCTAGCTGACTTTATCATTGAGTCAGACGGTGCACTACTATGTAAAATGCGTGCCTCTGTCGTATCCTTACAATTTACATATACATATAAAAACGAATATTGTGTTAGTCAGAGACTAGGCAACGAGGACCGCAAAAGCAGTTCTCATAGTCCACAGCATCAGCTCTGCCATAGTCCACTTTTCACCAAACAGCGACTGCACATGTGCTCAGCGTGACAGGTGGTGAGACCATCGCCGCTCTATGCTGTTGGATGTATGTGCAGTCTTTAGTACGTTAGTCGCCTTATACGACACCCAAGGGAAGAGAGGGAGGGGGTGGTAGTATTCTTTTCTTTCACCGCTGCGCGACACAAACCAGCAAAATAGACTAACAGAGATTAAAGTGCCTTCGAAAGAATTATAAAAATTCAATTTTATTTAGACACAACCCTATGACATATGCCTTTTTGATACACCTACATGGGAAACAATAAAATCGGAAAGAGTTCCGCCACGTCACGTAGTGAAGTCACTTGCAAAACGATTCCAAAATAAATTCTTCATTTCCGCACCTTCGGGTCGTAGCGTAGTGGAAAGCGAAACTTAGCAAATAAACCGCATACTTACTCGTATGCGTTGGGAATGTAACATACATACATACATATATTCCCCACTATAATCCCCAAAGGGTTGGTCAGAGACTAGGCAATGAGGACCGCAGAAGCAGTCCACTGCCATAGTCCACGGCACACCAAATTACAACTGCACATGCTCAGCGTGATAGGTGGTGAGCCCATCGCCGCTCTATGCTGTTGGATGTATGTGCAGTCTTTAGTCCGTTAGTCGCCTTTTACGACACCCAAGGGAAGGGAGTGAGTGGTAGTATTCTTCCAATGAGAGGATACGCGACACAGCTTTGCGAAACGAGAAAAACCAAATACTTACTCAGTATACTCGTATGCGTCGCGAATGTAACAATAACTATTTTAACCACTAGATCGATAGAGTAGATCTCAAAGATTCTTGTAAAAAGTCAGGTCAAGACATTGAGGTACAATAAACTAGAGAAGACACCGCGAAGCAAGTTTGTGCGCACTAAGGTGCAGCCCATGGGCTGCAAACGCCTCAGTGATTGCGCGTGATTCAAGCGATTGTGGACCTTGCGGCTGCACCTTAGTTGCGCACAAAGTTGCTTCGCGGTGTCTTCTCTAGTTTATTGTACCTCAATGGGTCAAGAGTATCCTAAATGGACAAGTATGTATGAAGAATATTATGAAAGTAAATGAAGCACAACATGTGACAAACATAGCAAATGGTAAGTTGCGATCCCTATCTTCCCCTAGGGGAAACGGGCCTAATGTATTGTATGTTGTATGTATAGGGTTTCCATCCGTCCGTAATACTCCGGACTCGTCCGGACTTTTAGACTCTAGTCGGACTTTGTCCGGCTCTTTAATTTGTCCGGATTTTGGAATATGAGTAACAAAACTACATATTAAGTAATATCAAATAAATCTTTTATCGTTATTAACTTCTCATTTACCTAAAACCAAAACATAAAAAGTGAGTAATGTATCCATTTTGCGACTAAAAAGTTCGGAGTTTTACCGAAATGTCAGGCTTTTTTGTCAGGACTTTTCAAATTCCTAAAAGGTATATACAACCTTATACACAACCTTAATTTTTCTATATACAAATCCAATTAAGGGTAAGTTCCACCCATGAAACTGAACAACTTTCCCCAAGAAACTTATGTGCAAAAATGACAAAAAA